>JAFBJQ010000915.1:237491-276083 GCA_016785345.1 Trinectes maculatus
AAGGTGGGATAAAACAGGAAAGAAAAAAACTCTCATCTCACCACTCTCTGTTTGGAGTTTGGTTTCTGCAGAAGCCACTCGATGTCAAGGGAGTTGGACGACGGGAACTGGTGGTGGCATGGCAAGGTGGCGTTGTCCCCAACGACCTTCTTCATCTCCGTCTGGGCGCCCACTGACAGCAGGCTGAGCAGAACTGCAGGAGAGGAAGGGAGGAAGGAGGGGAAGGGAAGGAAGGGAGGTAGAGAGATGTCATACAAGGACGATAACACAACCCAAACTTTAGACGACTGCAGCCGGTGGGAAGGAAAGCACATGTCAATAGAGGAAACCAAAATGGAAGACAGTGAGTGATATGACCCGGAATCCCAAGCGCTGTCTGACGGATGCTGAGACATGTCACAGGCGGACAGTGAAGAGACGCAGAGCGGGGATTCTGTTCTGCAGGAAATGGAGTTTGGTAGGAAGGGTCGAAGCGAGAGAGGAGCATTACGGTGATCTTTCGCTTAACCCCGTTTGACAAGGGCAGTCAAAGAACACATTTTTATTCACAGCATCAGCTTGGGGCCTGGCAGAGGAGCGCGCGGCGCTTTTCACTGAGGACATATGAGTATTAAACCGAATGAGCTGAATGAGCCAGAGTGGACCTGCACACTTTGATATAATTATACAGACCAAATGAAAACGAGAGAGATACGACCCCCCCTCTTCTGTAATGCTACAGAAACCAAAAGCAAACAACAACAAATGCACACAGTGCAGCATTTGAGGAGGATGAAGTACAATGAAAAGTAGCATTAATTATTTGTGTGCACACACATGAGTGACTTTGGGCTGTGGCCAGACTGTCAGGGCCTGTGTGTCTCAGTGGGCCAGCAGCAGGGCTCATTTATTGGAAGACGCCGGACAGTTCCGCGGCCTTGAGGGGAATAAGCCGGAGGCGTCACAGGAGGTTTGCAGAATCTATGGACATGTGTGCATGTGTGTGTGTGTGATATTTGACACCCTCCACCTTGCAGAAAGCCGGTACAGCACTGCAGAGCTCTGCTGAGCTTACACACTCAGCTGTGGCAGAGATTTTTGGCTCTACAGCATTTAACTTTACTACCTGCCGATAATTTAATTGCCGAACCAGCCGATATATATCTCCCGGGGGATTCTCCGAGGCTGGAATAAAGTTATCCAGGCCGGCAGATGTTCATTTGGATGCACGCAGGAACGTGCACTTGTGTAAATATTGCTACCTCTCCATTTCAATGTTGTGTTGCCTAAAAAGGTGTTCAGAGGTTTAATATCCCCATCCTGTCGGCACAGAATAAACACATGCTGCATAATATGATGTGCAATCACAGGCGTTCGGTCTGTGCTGGTGTGATTCAGACAGAGCTCGCCCTGCAGACGCCGTCGCATACTGTCAGTTGTTCCACAGGGGGCCGAGTGCGGCCCGTGAATGCATCAGCGCTCACTGGGCGCCTGTCCACTTGTCCACTGCTCCACCCTCACAGGAGCCAACACCCCGTCCCAGAAGTCATCTTTGGGCGGCTGAAAATGTCAGCTCTGTGCTGTGAAAACAATGAGTCAGTGCTGACACAGGACACAGAGGGGGCGACGCTGGCATCACAGAGACCACTTCTAACCACCGGAGCGTCGGCTGCACGGGTGACATCATGTGGTGGGTGGCAGCAGTTCTTGAAGTTTGGTTGAAACCTCCTGTGTTTACTTTGTGAGCCGTGGACAATAAAGCTGAGCTGGGGGCTACTGATTGTCAGTCACATGTAAAGTTTCCAGTTGGGGGGGGGGGGGGGGGGGAGAGAGAGAGAGAGAGAGAGACTTCATGGTTGCTGTGTTGTGGTGTTTTCTGGGACTGTCAGGCTGAATTGCTGAGGTGTCGGACCACCTGCTCCATTCAAGTCATTAGTCAGCAACTAAAAAAGAAGGTGCACCCCCCTCCCACAAAACAGCCCCCGGCCCCTGAAGGTATCACCACTTATGTCTTTTTAATGCAGAATGTGCAGGGATCATTTATCTTGTGGCCCCCCACTGACATTAGTGTGGGTGTCAGAGGAGAGAGCGAGAGTTGCAGGATAAAGAATACTGAAGAGGAAGAAATGTGTGTGCGTGTGCGTGTGTGTGCATGTGTGTGCGTGTGTGTGCGTGTGTGTGCGTGCGTGTAGTTGGTCGGACCTAATGATGCGAGTTCATGCTTGATGGTGTTGGGCTCTGCTGGGAGACCTGTGCCCACTGTCTCCCCTCCACTCCTCAGACTGGCCTGTGTAATCAGCGCTCCCACACCCATCAGCAGCCTCGGGCTGAAGCCTCCACTGTGTAACAGGCCTGATAAGAAATCCCTGCTTCCTTCCTCACCTCACACGTCCCCCCACTGCCCACTGATATCACTGTGAATGGAGAGTTTATGTGAAAGACAGATAGGGCCAGGATGACCTGAGGAGAGGGGGGCAAAGCAATCTTTTTTTTTTTAACGCAAAGTACTTGACATCCGACTTTCAATTGACTTTCAGACAATAACTGGGATCATCTAACAAATAGTGCTGGTGTCGAATCTTTGAATGTAATATATTTGAATTCACAGAAAAAAGAAATAAAAAAGTTAAATATGCTGCCCCCGTGATGGAAAGAGAATTGTTTTCGTTTTTGCCAGAGAGAGTTGGCAGACGAATCAGACGGGGTTTGTTGGTTAGTATGCAATTGCTGCTCCCCGCTTTCCCATTTATTTTTAGTCTGTGCTCGGGAACGGGTGACACGGCGCTCCGAAAATAAGCTCGCCTTGATGCGAGTCTGTGCACACATTTGGATTTGGCCTCATTCACCGTGTGCACAGCTGGGACGTTTGTTCCGCGAGACCCCATCACTTGTGCACACATCAAGCACGAGACACAACAGAAGTCATCTCTATGACAGCTATGCAGACACAGAATGGAAAAAATGTATTGTTAGCCACGTGTGGCCTCTTGACCTTGGCTTTTTGTTGACTATATGGTGAGCGGGACAAACAATAATAATTAGTTACTGTGTTAGCATAGATAGCAGCTGTTACGCTGATTCAGGGTGCTGTGCAAGCATTTACATGTGATTACAGGATCCCATAAGGACACAGTAAAAAAGCCATCTGAATGAACACGGCCATGTTGAGGAACAGTTAAATGTGGAGAGGACTCTGGTGCCATATCATCGTTCTCCATTGTATCTGCTCTACACAGCTCTGTTTGGCACAGCCACAAACCTCTGTTTGCAGCAAAGTCCAATGTTAACCCCCAGAAAGATGGGGAAGAGGCACATTATAATGAAAGGAAGAAAGTGAGAGATTCAAGAAAGAGAGGGCGAGAGGCGTAGACACATCTGACGGCGAGAGAGTGAGAGGCAGGGGTGAAATATGGAGGAACCAGTTTCTATGAAAAGGCCCTAGGGGGAGTTGTGCTCCAGTAAATCCGCCTTACAGGGCCGTGCAATCTTATTATAGTGTGGCCAGTGAAATGGACAGACAGACAAACAAGGCAGGCCTGGATCTATCACACTGCCCAGAGTCAAGCCCCATATCGCCTCAGTCGGCGTGTCGGCCCGGCTGGAGCCTTCGCCACGTTAAGGCTTATGACCTCTGGTACTCAACCACAGCAGATCAGAGGCAGTGGGTGAGGGAGAGAGACAGATAGAGGAAGTGCTGGTGGGTTGGTGCGATGCCTCGTTCCGAGGAAGTCAGTGGTGAGGAGGAGGGATTATACAATGGCAGAGGTGGTTTCAGATACAGGTTAGCAGATGCACAATAGTGGACTGCTGACAGTTTTGTGTTGTGCGCATCCACGATCCGTTTCCGCCATGGAATAAATCTTCATTTTGTGTAGAGGCGTGACTGCTGCTGTGCGTGATGCATGCTTTATGGGACCACATGCTCTGTCACAAACACACTTCCACCCGGGCCCGTCTGCATATCAGAGATGCGGGGAAGTAGCTTTTGCCGTCAGTAAATCATCAGCTGTCATCAGGCAAAAAGACCAGTCGCTATTTAGTAACACATACAGTCTCAAGTCAACTGCAGCAGCCTGAGGTAGCAGTCAACTCCCACCTGCCAATCTCTACAAGAACCACGTTATCTTCATAACACTGCATCAGGCTTGTTGGGGCCAATTTTTGGCCCCCGCACCATATTTTTTGAACACACAGGAGTTCATGCTTATTACTAACAAAACCTGACATGGAAAATATACAATACAATTCCTCCTTTCGTCTTGCTGATATGGAGACGCGCTGCGAGGAGGCGTGAGGCTGATGAGAGAGTAGTGAAATACTCACAGCTCGGCGTGCAGATAAAAAGGCTGCGCCTGCTCCCACCAACTGTGCGCGCTGTTGCGCGACCTGAATTGGCTCTTCAACTGCCACACACAGTTATATATATATAACCGGTAAGGAGATGCACACAGACACAGATGGGTTCGGGATCGTGGCGATACCGTAGGTTTATTCACAACACAGGGTCTACACGGTTGATATCAGAAATCTAAAGGAAATGCTCATTACACTCGTGATCTCAACCCCTACGGTGTGTCACGAGGGTCAAGAGGGACAAAAGGCAATTCACCATAATAAACTCTTATTTTAGCGTGGTGTTATAGCAACATGGCACAATGTATGCACAATGGCACAATGAATGTATGTTCCGACTTGCGTCGAAATTTGGTTGCGACACATTCTCAGGAATGTATCTCCGTTACGACGGTCGCGAGTTACATCGTTTTTCGTGGTTACGACACACCTCCCGTGAACTTCCTTGTTTCGGCTTAAGCGGTTTGTCCCGTAAATACATACAGACTTCACACGGGAACTAGTTGGTGAGCGCTCTCTCTGTCTCTCAGCGCGCCTGCTGGCTCTCCAGCACCTCCACAGCACAGCTAGGCTACTCTGCCTTGTGTTTACTTATGTGAAACGGCAGCGTTCAGGATCGTGGCAATACCGTAGGTTTATTCACAACACAGGGTCTACACGGTTGATAACAGAAATCTAAAGGAAATGCTCATTACACTCGTGATATCAACCCCTACAGTGACAAAAGGCAATTCACCATAGTAAACTCTTATTGTAGGGTGGTGTTATAGCGACATCTAGTGGCACAATGTATGCACAATGGCACAATGAATGTATGTTCCGACTTATGTCGAAATTCGGTTACGACACATTCTCAGGAATGGATCTCCGTCGTAACTCGAGGACCCCCTGTATATACATATATATACACACATATATATATATATGTATATAAATATATATAATAATTGGCACCAATGTGGCACCGAGATTCACAGACAGGATGTTAGAATCCTGCCCTTTACTCTCTCCTGGTATCTTTGAGGGGTTGCAGACAGGCCTGCTTGAAATGCCATGAAATGTGAAAGGAGGCCGCCTCCAGTTGTTACTGCGAACCGAGCGCCTACGAAAACAACCCCCATGCACACGGCGAGAGCGTCCTTTATTCTTACTGCCACAAACTGCCTTTTTAATTACAGCTTCTTAAGGGTAAGTCTCTTTAACCGCGCCGAGTTATCATGCCCCATTAAAGCATGTTTTGCATATGGCACACAACATGAGTCTCCTTGTAGTTTCAAGGTCCAACTCATGCATATACTGCTCCTTGTGAAAAATCAAAGGGGGCTGTTTTATTTTCCCCTGACTGGAGGCTCCTCTCTTTGAAGGGATAAAATTCGATAATCCTCCTCGCCTCACACACAGCGACCCATGTTTCCTTCTGCTGACACCGAGCTTTTGTCAGTAACACTTTACAGTAAGGTGCACAGAGTCATTACTGAGTAAAAAAGCAAGGAACAACACAATCCTAACTGCTAATTAGTAACATCGTACTAGTGGTTCCAGGAATAATTTTTTCCCTGCTTCATCATTATTTATTCCTATTTTTTTGTGGTGCCCTGCTGAGATAGAGGAACTGCTGCAAGGAACATGACTTGGCATTTTGGTGCCCTCTCAAGGAAAGTATCACATCCGACCGACAAGCAAATACCGATTTTTACTGTATCATTTATGGAAAGGTGACACTGACCAGACGCAGCCGAGATCTATAAATACAAAAATGGAACAATAAAGATTTTATATTTGGGTCACCTCAATTCACAGCTAACCCGGCTGGTACGGATTAGTGAGTTAACGATCTAATCGTAAAATAATGATGATTTCCGTCACTATGACGGAACACAAGAAGTGACTCTTACTATGCACATGCCATAACAAAATACTAATTACTTCCTGGTTATATCCTATTTGGCTACAAAATGTCACACTTTGTGTTGCACTATTTGTAGCACTGTGGGGTCATCCTGTTCATGTTCATCTTTGATGAGAGCTTTCTAAGATGAGGAATGAAATCATTCCCATAATATCCTTTGGACCTGGAGGGGGAAGGCAAATGGGGGAAAAAGAGGAAGGACCAGTGGGAATGGGAGAAGGGAGATGAAATACCACTGAGGTCTGAATAATGTAAGGGCCTGTGGTAAATGTTCACCTCGTGGTGCTCTTATTGCCTTCATTAGCATCCCTTTCATGGCTCTGTCATTCCTGACATGTCGAGCCACAGGGACGCCGTCCCACCGACAGATCACCAAAATAGATCCGAAATTGGTTTCGCGACAAGCACTTTTAATTCCCCCCGAAGTATTCCGAAATGAGGAAGTAGAGAGGAGACGGGGAGAAAAGCTAATTACACCATGCCCCAGGGGAGGGAGAGTCAGTGAAACCTGCTTACAGTGCTATATGCATCTTATCAACACTGCATCTGGTTTCGATACCCACACTCATGGGTGTAGCTGCAAGATGCAATGGCTGCTCCATTAATCTTCTAGGTCCAAAGACCCAGAAGATTGCCACGCAACACTTTTACCAACCTGCATGCCAATGCTGCCTTTTTGCTTATTTCTTCCATTCTTGTACAAATGTACCATTCTGGGTCTTGGATGTCCTTACCAAAATAAGCACAATAAAAACTTACAGTTCACTGTAAAAGAGAGGAAATGGAGAATAGAGTCCACTGCCTGTACATGTGGTGTGTGAAGTCTGACATTTAATTCTTTCCACCTTTACGCAGCCTTTGTAAAAACCACAGTGAGACACGTGACCGAGTGGAAAAAGTGACAAGCAGAGGAGTTAGACAAACTCCAGTCTCTTGCACAAAGACAACAGTGAATGTCACTGGCTGGAAGTTTTTTTTTTTCTTTTTTAATTAAAATTCAATACATCATTTTGGAAATAATGGTCCCTATTTAAAATGCTAATTGCGGCAATGCATCTTTGGGACTTCAGCCTGACTTGCAGAATAATCTTGTGTTAAACCACTTGCTGGTACACTCAGCTTAAAAAAAAAAAAACAGAAAGAAATTCAAGGCATTTTCCCTCCCTTTAATGTGCTGAGAATGAACAAGGTCCAAATGTCAGATGGTCTGTTTTGCACCAGATAACACGCCTCAGTTAAATGGGGCTTGGACAGTGACCTCTCTATAATCTGCTGCAGCAAGGAATCCTCCCAACATCTGGCAAGGCCTAAACAAACCAGCGTGTGTGAGCTTTCACTTTGTTCTGCATGAGCGTCTCCAAATCAATGGACTATGGAGAGGGATCCAGCAAAGAGGAGAGCGAGTCAACATCTTGCAGAAACTTGTGTTTTGTGTTTGTGTGTAAAGGGCACGTCCTCCCTGCAGCACATGCACACAGCTTTGATAAAGACTCCTGCCCCCCCACTAAGAAAACACTTTTTAATGGAGGATAGAGGAGATTGTATACATGTTTTTTTTAACACACAAAAAAACCCAACAACAACAACAACAGCAGCTTGGTTTCAAAGGAGTGTCTCCTGGAGGTTTCTGCGTTTTTTTTCCTCTGTTAGAAGGGGTTTTTTTGGCAGTTTTTCCTCGCCCTTGTTGAGGGTGTAGGTCAGAGGATGTCATACCCTGTACTCTTTGTTAAAGCCCTATGAGGCAAATTGCAATTTGTGAATATGGGCTATACAAATAAAACTTGATTGATTGATTGATTGATTAAAGTGTTAAGCCAGTGATTTTGGCTACCTACTTTAAATGTAGGTCGAAATTATGTCCGCCTATATCTATATCATAAAATAAAAACTTTCTCTCAGTTGCTGCACAAAACATTTTTTTTTCTATCTTTTCATTCCAACAAGCCTTTGTCCCACAGCTGAGCCTGTTCTTGGCCTGTGTGGCATTAAGGTATTTTTGTTGCCCTGACTTTGTTACTAAGAGCAAAAACATGCACCACAGAGTGGCGGCACATACTCGACGGTATAGAAAACACACAGGAATGCATTCCTTCACTTCTCACTTCAGTCTCTTACCCTGCATGGCTGACAGATGGCGCTTTGTGAAACGTGATGAGCTGTATTCGTTATAACTGTAGAAGACAGGTCTGCTGCTGATTAACTTAAAGATTTCCTGGTGGGTATTGCTATGGCATGATATCATATCTGCTACGCACTGCTGGAGTCCGGACAGATGGGCCAGCTATGATATAAACAGCTGTAATCCCCACAGCGCACATGTAAACAACTTTTTTTCTCCCTACAGCGTTTCCTGAAACTTTTGGTCAAACCATTGGCGCAGGTCTCCGTTCCCCCGGACACAAAGCGCTCCTCAGTTCCCCCCGTTATTTATGTGGTCTAATCTCAGTTTGTGGCCGGCAAACGTGTGAACGAACTCCCCTCGCATTGTTGGAGCGACTGAACATGGGCACTGACCTCAGCGGATCAATACTTAATAAGCCTTTGCGCTGCCAAGTCCATTCTGCTGCAATCGGCGATTTTTTTTTTTATGTCCAATAGGTCGAAAATAGAGCTGACTAGGTGTATGACCACAGGAAGTGAATGCATCGCAGCCGCCTCGGCTCTCTGATGATGGATGCTGCACAGTGGTGTAAGACCAATGAAAACTTCAAATGCTATCTACCTCATACGCTATAAAGTACTACACCCCTGACTTTTATTAAATGCAATTCAATACCCCGGTGGTGTTTCAAAGGAGCATTTAACAAGTTGTGGGAAGACAATAAAAGCCACAGTAGGCTGCATGGTTAGGTACGTTGGCATGTGACGAACAAGTGGAGTGAGAGGAAAGCAAGCCTACAGCTATAGTGCTATATTATAACAGCTCAGCATTAGCGGCACGGCAACGCAGCACCAGTCTTAACATGTAGGCACTAGATTTTGGGGAGAGCGTATTGGGGAGGGTAAGGGAATTCCACACATTCCCCTTTATTCTCCTCCACCTCCTCCTCCTCATCCTCACCTCTGTGCATGCACACTATAAATTGCATTATCGAGGTCACTGCAATCATTTGCCGCTCTCTAAATTCCAACATCAGAGTCTCTCTCAGAGAAGATGATAATTTACTTCACTGGAACCAAGGGAAAATAGAAACTGAACACTACAGAGCCGCTCCCATGTTGTACATTTCATCAGTTTAATTGAAAACAGACGGGACGCTAACTCCCTCTCTCCATCCGTCCAGGGCTGCGCCACTGACATATTAGCTCTGTCGCCAGTCCTATGGCATGCATCTGACATTTCATTTTACGTAATCGGTTAAGCAGAAAATAACAAAGCAGGGAGACTCATCATACACAAATGAGAGGGTGATACTCTTGCAGCCACTCGCAGTGTCGCTGTAGCTGCTGCTGCTGCTGCTGCTGTGAAGGACAAAGAGGTTACCTATACACCCAGGCCCGTGACTAGGAGGCACATGTCGATGGCTGCCACGTCTCCAGAGGTGAGCGGACGACGCGTCTGTTTTGGCAGCTGTATACTGAGAGGTGTCGATGGGCGGGACAGCTGACTCAGGCAGAATGGTGGCTGAGCAATGACCACCGAGGTCAACAGGATTCCAGGAACAGCCTCTCTTTGGCTCATTTAGGAGAGCTAATGGACCCACCTACCATCTGTCCTGATGATAAACTAAACCCATTCATGCAGGATGCAAACCTCATTCAAAACAAACACACACACACGCATGAGGTATACACAAAAACACCTTGAGTATAGTCTATTTATAGTGTTATCAAGGTGTGATCCATACAGCAAATATAGACAATGTGTTATTTGGCTCAGCTAACAGACCTGTGAAAGATCTAATTCTATATTATTTAAACGAACCACTTTTCTGAAGAGGATCACTAAGTCCCAGTCTGCGTGTTACAGATTCTTCACTGGATGCAAGCACAGACAAACACACACACACACACATGTACACACTCCAAACAAATATGTCTGCCCCTAGTCCTGCTTCACTTATTTCTCTCCACCCCCCCTCCAGTTTCTGGAAAAGGAATGCCCACACGGCCACATCCGAAGGCGGAGAGAAGATTGAAACCAGATGAATGGACCTCGGGTACAGCTTGTGCGCCAGGCCCATATTTCACTCCCCAAAGCCTGATTAAAAAGGAGGTACGGGACTAGCTGGGCCAAGGCAGCTTCTTCCGGCTCAGAGAAGGACATTTGCTCACAGTGACAACCCGGGGCGAGGAGGAAACAGGCCGAAGGTCACCACTCAAGACTGTGCAATTGGCTCACTCTGTCCCTGGAGAGGTTTCGAGGAGAACACAGCCAGTATCTAAAGTTGCACTGGAAAAAAAAATAAATTAAAAAAAGTGCATTTGACTTCAGTCTCATTGTACCAGTGAGGAACATCTGCCGTCTTCCATTGTCTTTGGGGGGGGGGGTGCTCTGTGGCTGAGGATGTGTAAAGTAGGACAACGGTGTGGAAATTGTTAACTGATGTGCCAAAGAAAAATGAGGGCAATCTGCAAGAATTGTGCAGTAAGATTTATTACTACATGCAGATTGTACTACATAGAATGTGGTATGGACTATTAAAAAAAAACAACATAAAAAGCCATGATGTTACACATTTATTTTTTGACATAATAATTCTGAGATATTAGTTTATACAAAGGGATTTATTTGTTGCCATGGAACATTATGGAATAATATTCGATGACATCATACTGTAGGTTACTATACTGAGGTCCCCATAAATGTCTGATAACCCACATAGAATATTGGCCTTTTATGGTTGCTGTGTGCATGTTAAGACAAATAAATCCTGAATACTGAGGAGCTGTGACGCTGTTTTGAAGATCTCTGAGGCATATTATTCATGTTTGTGTCCACAGACATTACAGTCAGAGTTGAGCAATGGTACAAACTTTCAACAGGAGAACTGGAAAGAGGAAAACAGCCAAACACGCCGGAGGTCACGTCATTGTATGCATGTGTGCATGTGCGTGTGTGTAAATGACGACAGTGTGCGTCTTTGCATTCTTTCTGAGTGAATGTTTGTGGAGTGAAACAGCAAAACAAAAAGATGTTTGGGGAGTGAGGCTGCTGCAGCTGTTTTCTCCATTTGTGTGTGTGAAACTGAGCACTTGTGCGAGTGTGTGACTGACGGATTGACACCTTGAGTTCATTGACTCTCTGTGAGATAGCCGGTCAACGTGGGAGATTTTCATACAGTTTTCCAATGCTGGAGCTTTTCTTTCCTTCTCGTGCAGCTGGTCTGCCACACTCCCGACTCGCTGCCAAACACACTCCCCACTACCCCCTCGACATTTTAGCTATGTTAGCACTGAGAGAGGTTGTGGCTCGCCTGCCTGCCGCCTGTCTGTGCACACGAGTAAACAAAGCCCAGCTCATTTCATTTGGCCATAATGTGTAATCTACATTTGCCTGGTCAACGAGAGGTTAATCTCATTACCTTGTGCTAAATGGCATGCTCGGGCATCCACTGACAAGACGAAGGCTAGACACAAGTTAATTAAAAGAGCAATTAAAAGAAGACAGTAAGTCCCACTGAACTGCAGCAGTATGTTAGTTCCCTTGACACCGTTAGTTCCCAGTGACGTTGAATACCACCGATCCGCTGTCGTCTGTCAGTAATAACAAACCGCTTCTCATTACGAAACTGGCGGACGGGTAATCGCAGAACAATCGTCCAACCTGGCACGGGATCTGCTTGTTTTGTGGTCGAGCATGTGCTTCAAACTAACCTTTAGCACTCGCTGTGGTTTACCTACTGTGAGCAGCCTCGTTAAAACCAGCCTCGCCACAACACAAACACTCTCGTTACGCGAGTTAATCAACTCCAACAGGCTGACGCGCAATTAGCGGAGACTTAACTGAGAGAGACTCTCATTTAATGCCATCGGTAAGAGCAACGTGGTACACTGGTGCTTTGTATGTAAATCAATAAACAAACAAGAAGTAAATATAGAAATGGAGTCATAACTAGCGTACTCATCCATTATCTATACAGCTTATTCTCTCAGGGTCACAAGGCTGGAGCCAAGATGTTATCACTGCTTTATCATAGGGCCAATATGCAGAGACAAAGTAACCTTCACGTTCACATTTCAGCGCACAAACACTCCTTTCATGTTTGCTTCATCCCATCATTAATGGCTTTGTGACGCCGAATAGAAGTCTACGTCATCCTGAAATGTGCAATGAGAATTCTCCCTCTGCGTCATCTGTATAAAGGCCATTAGGGGGCCTTCAGTGGCCCGCATGAGCATACAGGAAATCGAGGGAGCTGAGGATGCATCCCGTTAGCTGTCTGCCCTGTGGGTACGACTACCGGCTCCAGCCTCCCTCCACATGAAGCATAAACAAGTCCCTTGGCCTCGGTGACTTAATCCCCCGTGACATCGCCACAGGGAGACGGTGGAGAAAGGGAGCGGAGAGAAGGCAGAACATGCCCCGTGCTCAACTTTCAAGTGAATTAAACATTAGGATGAATGCGTATGAGGCGTATCTGAGGATATGTCATTGACTTGAGGTAGTAATTTAACGCATCGCAGCATCTGGATGTATTGGTAGATTGGTGGTGGCGGATGAGGTAAAGAAGGGACTTTAAATTATTATTTTTTTTCTTCAGCAGTCACCACCTTTGAGTTCTTTTCCCTATTTTACATCATGCAAATTCTTTCAATTAAATTTGTCCACGCAGCCAAGTTTGGGTCGTCTACAGAGTGTGGCAGCTAAAGCTATAATCAACATCCTGCTTCTTTTTAGGCCTGAGAGCGCATACCCGGCAGGCAGCAGTAAATGGATTTATTTTAGGAACCACAATGTAGAATGTTAGTTAGGGCCAGACACGCTAAGTGCTTTGTCTCTTATGCTTCTGTCTTTAGGCAGCATCTCCACCTGAGTTACAAAAAGAACAAGGTACTAAGGGGAAAACAGTGACGACAGTGTGCTCTAACAGAGGCCAGAGATCCACATTTATTTATTTATTATTTATTATTTTTTTAAATCTAAAAAGTTTGGGGTCTGATTCTCACTCGGCAGGTTTTGCTGACGCAGGAGCTTTTGTCCTGAGATTAATGAACGACATTTGGCTCTTTGGCAACTCCGGATCCCACACAAAGGATAAAAACAGCCTCTGACCAGTGAAAGGTTTATGTGGCCGCCACTGAAAATGCTCTGCTCACAGGGAGGCAAATCTTTCATTCCACGCTTTCGCGCCCATTTTTTCACCAGCACAACAAATAAATGAAAAAAGTGATGCTCGGCCGTATTTTAACACATTTTCTTCTCCTGCTGCGTCTCTGATGCTATAACTTCTGATGATACTGAAACCAAAAATTTCAGTGCTGCGTTTTTTTTTTAAAGTCTTTTCATCAAGTGTGCGTTTGTGTGTTAGGTTTAATCACAGAGTCTCAGTAACTTGGGACAGCAGGTGAAGGCTCTGTGGATAGACGCAGGTTCTAGATAGATAGATAGATAGATAGATAGATATACTTTATTGATCCCAAATTGGGAAATTACAGTTTTCCCAATTTGGGATCAATAAAGTATATCTATCTATTTCTTGACAATATTCAAGATTAGTGTGGAACCTTCATGCATGGATAAATGAAATGAAGAGTTGAGATCGCTCTGGCTGAGACTCACACAGCGTCTCCTCATACTGACCTCTGCTGTGAATGACACTGCAGAGGCTTTTCTTAAGATTCCCTTGTGTCTGCCTGCTCTCACATGAGAGAAGGGAGATGTTACTACCACCACCAGCTCCACTGCTACATCCCCCATCATCACCACCATCATCATCTATCTCCATCTCCCCCATCACTCAGCCTTGCTATACATCAGAATTCATACACAACACTCACGCACACACAAAGTGTCACCGCTGTAAAAGCGCACTCTGTGCCGTTGCATGGTGCCTGCTTAGCCGACGGTACATAATGCCTGTACCATGCATGGCTGGACCAGCGCCAGCATGATGACAATGTTCTCGCCTGAGTCCAGAAGGAGAAACTGTTCAGACATCTCTGCTGTACTCCTCTGTGCCACATGCTGGTCTGTTACACCCTAACCACTAATTCCATCTGATGAGGTATGCGGGTAAAAACAGCTGAGAAGATGGTGGTGATGGAAAAGATACCAGGAGATGATCAGATGCAACACTGACTTAAACGTCTTCATACCCAAAAGTTTCTCTTCTTATGTTACTGCACCTTAATCCCAGAATGTATTGGGAAAACCCCGCAGACAAGTGACGCTGCTTTAAAAAACAAGTGGACGTCTTGCTGGCAGAATTCAGTTATCTCGCAGAAGACGCAATTTTAAGGCCAAGACCTGAGATGAAACGACTTGATAAGAACTGCCGTCTGCGCCGCAGACCCATTTGCAGCGGACATGTGTTTATTTATCCCAATGCAGCCAATCAGGAACAATTTATCTCCCCCTTATCCCTGGTGGATTAGGTACTAATCTGTTTGCTGAGGGGGAAAAGGAGAGAGAGGGGGCGAAATAAGCTTTTCTCCCTCTCTCACATCTTCCCCATATTAATATTTCTATTAGCTGGTGCCTTCCAGTGATGCGATATGCGACACTTGTGGCTCTGCATGAGAAGCCGGGCTAATAGGAGGATAGAGGAGGAGGTCAGACGGGCAGAGGACTTTGTTCCACCTGAGCTCTGCCGCCACTGCTATATGCATACATGTCTATAACACACACACATAGTGTGCATATCAATGCGCCTCCTCAATCACGTGGTGCACGCATTAATAATACTAATATCTGCTGGACTTGCTAATGCACATGTTCACTCAGCGTGTGAGCAGTGCAGACAGGGCTGCACTGAATGCCGATGAGGGCGCTCTCCTCGGGAGCGATGGGGAAGAAGGCGACTCCTGTATGGTTTAATGAGCTGAAGGGTTTGGCCCCAAGCAAACACACATGTAGCCAGAATGCATACCTGCTTACCGTATATCATACCCACACAACTGTGCATGCACATACACAGGTGTGCACGTGCACTCCCCACTCTCCACCACTTACAATGTGCATACCTTGCAGATTTGCACACGTACGCACGTAGCGGCACACTCGAGTGGGAGGGTATCACTGCCCTAAGCAATGTGCTACTTGCACATTGACTTTGTGGCGTGACCTTCAAGCCCCAGCATCCTTTGTTCCTGAGATGTCCTTTATTACAGCCCTGCTCATATCCCACATTAATGTAAAGGAATGGGGGGGAGGGAATAACATCTGCATGAGTAAGAGAACAAGGATATAACAGCAGAATGGGAGGGGATGGAATGGGGTGGAATGGGGAGGGGGGCTCCCCGTCTCCTTGAATATCTCTGAATAGCTAATGTAGTCTCCTCACTACTGTAACAACGCGTGATTCCCTGGGCTCATCCACACCATGCACGTCTTTACCTAACATAACCGTGTGCAGCTCTACATCCGGCGTGCACAAAGTGATGCATCACGAACACAGCTAACATGTTAATGTGCTCAGCAATAAAGGTGATTTGGAGTCAGATCATGGCTGAAGGGAGGCGGCGTCCCTCCTCCTCAATCCCCCACCTCCCCGTACATGTACAGTACATGTAGATCACCTCAGCTGCTAAAAGCACACAGCCAAATGCCTGATGACATTTGAAGGGCTGCTCATTGCCTCAGTTCCCACTGGCGATACAGTGCTACAATCTTCACTAAAGAATGCAGTCGATTAAAGACGGTCAGTGGCTGCTCGGGCGCCAGTTTGCAGACTGCTGCTGTAATGTCACTGGGTTTTAGCAGGAATTAGATTTAACGTCACTCTGTCTCCGACACCTGAATGTCACCGGCTTTTAACTGGCCTGCTTGTGAAATGACAGTGCTACTTGTGACTGGGAGCCATGGACGGAAGGGAGAGGGTTTACATCACGTAGCTGTGGTTTGCGTTCTATTCTAACTAGCTGCATATTGGTCCCACCGAGTGATGCTACAGCGCACCAGGCCTACAGTGCGCTCAATGTTGTTTGAACATGTGCCATTTCAAATGGACCAAACCCCACTGTAAATGGACTGCTCCATCGCTGCAGTGTTTCATTACCCTAAGGAATGAACTCTACATGATTAGGTGCGAGAGAAAGAACACAGAAAGTGTAGGTTTAGCTTTTGATGCCAACAAAAAAAAACAAAGTTTGTTAACCTGCTGCAGGGCAACTGGTGCACTGTAAAGCTTTATTCTCCCAGAACCCACTGCACTTTAGTGCAATACAAACAACAACAACAAAAAGAAAACCCATACAATGCTTTCACTTGGTCTGTAGAAGCAATACCCTGGGAGTAAAATATTCAAAGGTCGGAGGTCAAACCAGTCACAGCTGCTCTAAAGTCCATGACCGATGGGCTCCAGGGATTCATGGAGACTAATGAGACAGCTCTCTCTCTGTCTCTCTCTCTCAGAGAGACACACATTCACAAGTACACACACATACAGCCAGAAAAGGAATTATTAACATTTCAGGCAAGGGTTACTTGATGAGTCCCAAAGCATCCAGCACATCTATTATGTTTACAAACATTTGGACTAATCAGAATTAATCCATAAAACATTCCATAAACATCCCAAATGGTAAAACTGGATCAAAATGCTGCCAGACTCCTCACAATCCTTTGGCTCCAAATGGTCACTGCATGCATACACATGCACAACCGCACACATGTCACACATCACTGGACATTACATAGCAAACTCCTTGTGTGTGTGATGATTCACTCACATATATGCACATGGCCATTCTCCAAATGGCAACAGCCTATGAGACTGCTCAAGGTCAGTGTTTACATTCCTTAGGTTTTCAGATGGGATTGCTATCAGTTGTGTTGTCTTATGAGAAATGTATATTCTTTTCCTCGGACTGTATGATAGAATCCCTCATTTCCTACCATGTTTAAGCTGAGGCCAAATGTGCAGTGTGCTGTGACAGTTTCTGTGATCACCACAGCAAGTCGGCCATTAATGCAAACCTCGTGTGCTCATAGCAGCTCCATGAGCTCACTGGAAAACCCAGGATATGCAATATTCCTGTTAATGACAAGCGCCTAATGATCCCCCTGGCACAGGCGATCAGTTATGTTTCCAAACCTCGACTGTATTTCACCAGTCACCCTGAAGAAACTGCAGATCGGCTGCGAGTGGATAAACTTTGAAAATGAAATAGGAATCCGAGGAAGGAGCCAAATGGAAATGTGTTGTGCAAATGTTACTGGAATTGGGGGAAGAAAAAAAATCACTTGTATGAGGTTTCCACTTTCAGGGAATGAAATGAAGTGTTTTTGTATACAGAGCTTAGGATCTCACAGGAAGCATGTAGACACAGATCAACACAAGATGGATCAACACATGTAGAAAAATCACACTGATACTGGAAGAAATAACAGTGTTGCAGTGGTGTACGCGCCGCTGTGTGTTTGCACTGTGTGGATGTGTGTATCCCTTGTGTCTAACTCTGTTGCACACTGAATATGTACCAGCAAGGATGAATTTATCATCTCTTTGTGACTATACATGGCAATCGGATAAATCTGGGAATAAGTATCATACCTCATTCCAATGGGCTCCTGCAAGTTAACGCTGTACTATCACTCAAGTATGCCGAGAGCATATTGAACTGCGTGCCGGCAACAGCACACGCTAGCAGTGCACAGTAACCTACCAGCACAGGAAAAGGACACACACATGCACGCACACACACACATGCACAGGTTGACCCTTTGTGTCAACGTCCAACAGTGCAGACATTCCTTATTCTGGCTGAGCCGGAGCTTTGTTTGGATTAGCTGAGAGAGAGCAGAACCCCAACGGTCCCTGTGGCTGCACGGCACACGTCAGCCTGCTGCTAGGCTGCAGTCACACAAAGATAAAGATACGCACACACACACACACACACAACTTATAGTTAAGTGAGTGCTCACACCTATGCAACATATTAAACCCACCAAATTCTTGGGTGCACCCAAGAACGCGTAAAATTTTACTCTCACACACGAACGCACACACACAAACAGTTGCACGATAACAAACACAACACTGGCCAGTCATCTGGCCTTATACAGGCATGGTGGCGACCCACTGCCTTTCATGGGAGCTGACTTCCTGACATCCTCGGGCTCTGCGCTCTGCAGCCTGACGACTTCACAGGAGGAGAGGAAGGGAGAATAGGAGAAGAAAGATGAAGGGACAGATAAAAGGCAGGGAGGATGGGGGGTGGAAAGTATGGAGAGCAGGAATCTACCAGAAGGACAGGCAGAGGCACAGGCTGGGACAGATGAAAGACAGAGGGGATGAAGTGTGCTCTCACAGTGTTTAGGTTTTAGTCTCATGGCACCAGACTCTTCTCCTCACAAACACCTGAGCCAGTCCCAGAGAATCCACGGCGATAAGAGACGGCTGGACTGTCACAGCACTGCGTCCAATAGCTACAGTTCATTCACACCACGTCCCGTCCTCATTATAAATATGGAGTCATCCTGTTCCAGACGAGCACTGTCTGCTGACAGGTGACATAACACAGGTTGGCACTCATGGTGAGCAGTGAACGAAGTGGAAAAAGAACAGGATAATGCAATAGAATAGAAGACTTGACAATCCGACACATTTTTACAGTAATCCCCGAAAAAAAAACCTCGAACCCAATCAAGCAGTTTGCCAAATGCATCTAAGCTGCGTAAAAAGTACGGGAAAAGATGAATACAACAGCTGAAGTTGCCAACGTCGTGCACTCTCTCAAGTGAATCCAAACTAATGAGAGCTTTTAAACAGATGGATACGAACTATTCTCAGAGAACAAAATGTACCAGTTTGAATCCGGTGGCAAATCTCACCAGTCATTTCTGCACATACTGTAAAGTGCATATACCTGTTGGATCAGAGTCTTGCTTGAGAAATATATATAAACATATAGAACCTGGCTACACAGTGAAAACCCCAGCTACCTTCATGTATTATTGATGAATGTTTTTTTTTTCCACTGATCGCTCTGCTGATATCTACCATGAGATGGACGCTGAGCAATGAGACTTTTCTGGAAACACTGACAAATGGTTTTAAATCTGACACCACTGGTTGGAACTGCACAGTTTTTTCCACTGTGAACTGGACACAGGCAGAACTGTATGTAGGCTATCACCACTGTGATTACTGTAACTGTGCTGTGGCTCTTATTATGACAGCTTCCTGTCTGAATGACTGCCACGTCACTGGGCCGGGCTCTTGGCCCCTTCGCAATTAAGGGATATGACAACAATAATTAAAATTCTAATAAGAGATTTGTTCATTCTAAATTTTTCTTTGCAATCGCTTAAGGAAACAAAAAAAATTCGCCAACCAATGTTCTTTGTGTTCCACAAACCAAATGAAAAGTGATATGTAAAAGTTCTTATGTTGGGATTTTTCATTAGACACTGGTATCCATTGAGTTAAACTGTATTTCGTAATTTGAGGAAAAGAAACCACAGCGTATAAAATCATTCCATCGCATTTGATCACAATGGTGCTTCTGTGTTACAATGATGCAGTCTATCTATTCCTTACACACACACACACACACGCGCACACACATTTTCCTCAGGCATGAGTGACAGTTTTAGAAATCTGGGCCTGCTGCATATAAAGCTTACCCAGCTAAAGGTCTCTATAAAGTTTAATATACAAAGTAGTTAAAAGACACCCTCACACCATTTATCTGGACAAGTTGGTATTAAACAAACTGGTGAGCTGTTTTAGTGCCTAATATTTATCGTAAATTTATATTATACTGACTTCAGTGTAAAATGAGGAGGATATGAAGTGATGAAATGAAAAGTGTGAATAACCTACAGAGACATGCGCTGTTAATTTCAAAACCATAAAAGCGTCTCAAAACAAACTGTCCCACTTAACGAACCAGGGCTTTTAATTTCTCTGAGATTTCAGATTCAGACTTCGTGATATTCAGTCGAACTGGTTGTGTTGAGCTTGGCTTTAAAGAAACACTCGAGAAACACAACAGCTGCAGTTCTGTCTTTTGCGGTTTTCTGCTCGGTGATGTTACATTCACAACTCTAACCAAACTCCATATGATCCAATAAAACTATCTATTTCAGCTCCTGTATTCAAGATGCTAATATCACAGCGGCGTCTCTCGGCGGCCGTGCGGTGGCACATCTCTGCCTTTCCTGCTCCACCAGCAGGTTCTGGTTGACTGAGCAGTAAGACTCTGGTCTCCAGCATGACTCAGGGGAGAAATAACCACTCATTATAAATGAATGAGACGGGCCGAGGCTACAGTACATATGCGCAGCACGACAGGCACAGTGTAATGGACAAATGCTATTTTACCAAGTCGCGGCGGAATCACAGTCTGGAATATTGATTTTAAGTTAAAACATTATGGGATGACTTAAAAGCTTTGCAGGAGCAGCTGGGTGGATGTTTATGGCCATTTTGTAAATGACTCCACCTTGTGCGCTCGCCCTGGACAAGGAAAAACAAGACAGGCTGAGTCTGAGGCGGGCGGCGACCCCTGTGATGCACATGTACGACGGAGGAGCGTGAGGCAAGCGGGTGTGGGATGACGTCCCATGGTGGACGTGAGTCACTGGGCAGTGGCTTCTGTGGACACGCTGGCTGCCCTGAGGTCTGTGGAAGAGAACGAGGGTTGGCAGGCGAAACCATCAAGGAGCAAATGTTGTGGTGCAGCTTGAACATCTGCCAATATCCAACTCGGCCCCTGCAAACGGCAGGTCATGATTCAGGGTTACGGAATAATCATTTAAAAAAGTGCCCTTTTCGTTTTTGCGTTGGGGCCTTTTGGTGCACGCCAGCCATAAACCACATTCTGGTGTTCGCCGGCTGAGCCCTCCAAGAAAATAATACATGTTCCCATCAGTCATGCTACACTGCATCGCTCTGCAACCCCCTCCTCTACCAAGCACCCTCCACCCAATCCATCATGCCTGAGTACGGTGGCCTCAGGGCGACGTCTGGGAGCTCTCTCTAAAGGAATGGAGGGGGGGGGGGGTGCAAAAGGGGAGACGTCAAAAAGGGACGAGAGGAGAAAGACAGGGAGTGACAGACAGAAAGACGTGAACATGGACGCGAGGGCGTGGTGCATGGCACGCCGCAGGAGGCCGCTGCCATACTGTTACTGCAACACTCCTCTGCTGCTGTGTCGTTTGCTTGAGTTAAGGTGGAATTTGATTTCTGTTCCTCTCTTTGTGTTTTCTCCCTCGTGTCTCCATTGTCTCCTGTTCCCCAGTTAGCACAACCACTGTTTTCTCCCTGCTCCCGTTTCTGTGCTCATTCCCTGTTTTTGCCTCTTTAGCTTTCTTCTCTCCTTCTCTTTTTGTCCTCTTATACTCCCCCCTTTTTCCCTCTCCACCCTACCCTCTCATTAACACACCATCTCTCGCTCTCTCTCTCTCTCCCAGGGCTTTTAGCCATCCTCCGTTTCCCTCGCTCCCCGCCACCGTCTCATTAGCTGACAGCTACAGCAGTGCTCCTGTGAGAGGGCCAGATGAAACCCAGAGAGAACTGTGACCTTCGTTCCATGGCGAGGCCGCTATCAGTGACAAGCCATCAGCCGCAGTGTTGTCGGCACGTGCACGCGTGCACGCGCAGACACATACAGTAGGTGTTAACAAGCCACACAAAGCCATCGCGAAAGGGCCAGACGCGCGCAAGCACAGCGCACTCTGGCATGTCATGGTCTCAGCGAATGTCAGCGGCGTTCAACCTTCAACCAGCTATTCACCAAGGCTAAAGAGGTGTCACATCCTGCAGGAAGAAATGACAGCCATCGTGGCCTCCCCTTGCACGGCCGGGGGGTGGGTTATAAGACATGAAAGCTGCCGGCCAGGGTCCTTGAGACACATGCACGTGTAAACTGAACACGCACACACACACAGGCACAAGGGCTGTGCAGTAAATAACGTCCATCAACCTGTGTTTTAATCAGCCTCAGGGACGCACGGGCGCTCCCCGTGACGCTAGAAGGCCATCCTTCATCGATGGGGTCGGCGGTGGGCTGGTTGACACATGGCTTTACAGCCCTGCAAGGTCAGCGATCAAGCCCCCAGATTGACCCCCTCAGCCCTGGTTGTGATAAGTTTGCAAAAATCTTCACCCTAAGCCCAGGATGAAACAACCACAGGACGTACAACCTGGAGACAGGACATATTAGCAAGATGAATGTGGGCAGCGGACACATCCAGTGCCTTCGTTTCATCTATCTTCTTCGTCGGATCAATTTCTGTCACTTAGAGCGCTCTTGGTTAAACCTGTAATATAGTTGATTCTGCACAACGAGGAGGAAGAGCCAATCAGGATTAGGCAGGAACCTCTGCTGTGATGATTGCCAAAGATCCACCGGATGCCAATACAGCAAGAGGCGAGACAGCGCAGTCAAGACAGTGATTACTAATTGCCTTGATTAGCTTCCCTCTTCCCATCCCCTGAATTCAGATAAGGTTGTTTATTTTGTAAAAGCGGCATAGAACAATGATGATGATGTGATGAAATGCCATCATGGCTCAAGGGAATCTATGCATCGCTTTTGTTTCCTTTTAGAAAAATGTTAAAATTGCAGGCGAAAAAGAAGTGGAATGGTTGGATATATGACATCATATGAAGCAAATGTCTTTGGATTGGGGTTAGGAGTGAAGCTGGGGAAGGGGGGGGGGGGGGGCTGGGACTAAGGGGGGGGGGGGGGGGGGGGGGGGGGGGGCTGGGACTAAGGGTAGGTTGCACGCAGACATACTGCGCCAAGGGGAGAGCTGCCTTTACTGTGCCAAGCTCTTTCACATTTTGCAGCATGCTGCAAGGGCCCTGCCATATTCCCCGCATATCCACAAACATCTGGCATCCAACCCATCTAATGTATCCCAGCCCATCAGTGACTGGAAAGAGCAGATTCCGTCAGCCCCCCTGGCCTCTCACTTAGTGAATCCACCTGGGTTTTCACAGGGATCTGTAAGTTATACACACTCAAGCTTTGCTCTTCGTCTTTCATGTCAACATAACCAGTTGAGTTACCTCCTGAAACCCCTCTGTTCTAATGATATGGGTTCTACCTGCAACTTCAAATGAAGGGTACTGCTTAAGAAATGAACTGCCGAAAGAACTGTGATTAACACAGATGTGGAAATGGTTTGGAAAAAAACAAAAATACAGACGGCACAAATAAAGACATGCTGATTGAATGCCAGAGGATTTACACCTGCTATCAAGAGATTCTCATTTTCTCTTGGATTGTTAGCAGCTTTATTTTGATGAGGAAATTAGCAGCTGTGCAGCTGGAGCCGAGCTGAGGTGCCAGAAACAGAAGCCTCCAGAGAAGTACGTGGAAACTGTGTCAAATATGCAAAGCTTGATATGGTGCACCTCCGGGGCCTCGTGCGGCTTCTCCTCTACTTTACCTCCTCTGTAAACACTGTATTCAGAACTGTTCAACTGTCGACTACAGAAACTGCATTTGACGAACCCCTGGCTCTAATGACACAGTGAGAAAGATCCCCGTTGCAGAACAACAGGCTGACACAAAACATGAGGT
Source organism: Trinectes maculatus (assembly GCA_016785345.1). Lineage (NCBI taxonomy): Eukaryota > Metazoa > Chordata > Actinopteri > Pleuronectiformes > Achiridae > Trinectes > Trinectes maculatus. Next base: position 261,376 of record JAFBJQ010000915.1, read on the forward strand.
GTTCAAAAATTTTACAATCATAAGGGTTCTGTTCTCCTCTGCCCCCGCTGGTCCATGACCAGCATGCCAGGCCGAGGTGCCAATCTCAATTTGTGAGTAATGGGGGATTGTTCTCTCTTGCTCAAATGGATCATTGCGCTTCAGCTCCCTGGGTGGGGCCAGAGATAACCTGTATGGACGGGCTGCTTTTCAAAGACGACACTGATTTAGTTTGATGGCCAGGGTCCCGAACAGGTGCACTTTAACTTACTTGAAGCGAGGCGGGTTAAACAGCGCGACACCAAACCGGGGACGACTCCAAAAGGGTCTCATACATCGACTGAACGCATTATTTTCAAAAAACCCAAACTCCAGCTCGTCCCTGATTAAAGTACCTGTGATGGTTTCCAGGCAGGAGGATTCAAAGAAGACGATGAGGAGAGACGAAGAGGTCAGCCTGGCTGTTAAACAAGCTAATTAACATAAACTTCAATCGCCCGTAAGGACGCGTGGGGAGACAAGATTTAGTGCTTCATATTTCACTGCGCTGTAGTTCAGGGAACTGCCACCGAGAGCTCCATCTGGCAAGAGCCAAGAGAACGCCGGTGATAAGGATCAGCTCCCACACTGGTCGCTACCATCTTGGCCTCATCATCACAAACACTCTTTCAGAAAACAATTAACAAGAAGGAAAATGGCTCGATAAGCTTCCCCAAGCCTCTATGATCATTCATTTAACTCCTAATTGCAGTGAATGCAGTCATGGGATGTTCCCAGAAACTGGAGTTCAGCTAAAGTCCCCCCCACCCCCAATCTTCCAGAATAACATCTTCCAGGTGTTAAAATATTTCGATTGGTTCGACTCCTACATCTCGGGACTGACGATTCCCTCTGCTCTGTTGTCTAAATGAACCGGAGCCAGTTCAAGGGGTTTTGTTCAGTGGAAATGAAGTGGACCCACAGAGAGAGAGAGAGAGAGAGAGAGAGAGAGAGGGAGAGAGAGAGAGAGAGAGAGAACTGCAGCATCGAGGAAAAAACTTCAAAGTTCTGCTGACTGCAGTTGGTGCCGGCTCCAGAGGGCGGCTACACAAACAACAGAGAGCGTAGAGCGAGCACAGACGTGGTCCTGAATGTGAGCTGGAGAATAACAGAGCAGATAAAAGCACCTTTTGTTATGTGAGCTTCCACACTAAGCTACTGGCTTTTGTCACGGAGACGCCAAGTAAAACACACCTCATGCAACCTGCAGTACAAAACCCAGAGGGAGAAACATGACTTATCCCTGTGTGCAGTTTCCTCCTCTCGCATATTCAAATAAACACTAACATACATCTCCGTTTCTGCCCCGTTATTCCAGCATCCATGTTTTATTAAGACCCCCACTCCCCATTATAGTGACATTATTTTCCGACTTGGAAAACTTACTTTTTCACGTGTCCATTTTCAGACATAAGAATGAGCTCTTTTTTGGATTGCACCACCTGTGTGTGATGCTGGAATACGACATTTTTCTCAGCTGAACGATGAAAAACAGTCAAATGCGCAAAAAACAACAACAAAAAAAAGCAAAAAAAGGGGGCAAACTAATGTTTCTTCATTTTCTATGCTCAAAGCAATCAGGTTTTTTTTAAAAAAATATATATTACTGCACATTTTCATGAGAAGTGTAGCTGACGAGCAGCCGGAGATATTAAAAACCCCGGCACTGTGTTGGAAGTGCAGTGCGAAGCCGTCCAGGAGAAATAATAGGGACTGTGTTCAAAATGCTTATTATGGTGTTTGTTCTGGCTACAGAGAAGAGTCTCACTCTGGCTCAGTCACACCCTCATTTACCGAGCTGTGGGAGTAACAGGGAGAGTGGAGAGGACACACACACACACACACACACACACACACACACACACACACACACACAAACAGTGCTATTAGACCCCCTCCTTCCCCCCCCGCCCCCCCGCTGATTATAAGCTTGATTTAATAAGTGATGGAGGGGCTCCAGGTGTTTTTAATTGTGCATTAGGCCTGTTTATTATGACTGACTGGGAGCTTCACAACGGGATGTGCTAAACACTCCTTAACATTCTCATTCTCTTCTTCCCTGTGACTTGTTGTCGATTCGTGTGTCTGCACAGCATAGACTCACAACTCCCTCTCCTTCCTCATGCTCGGGATGCATTCTATGGCAAAATCCCACCACGCTCCCGACAGGCCCACAACTACATTATCAACACCTGTGACTGTGTGTCATTTTAATAAATGATAAATAGGTATAATGATGAGTTGCTGCTATTAACTGTTACTACTCAGAATGTATTATTTTTATTTCTAACATAATTTATTATATTATTACTTAGTTGCATTGTGGCTGGCAATCAATGTTCAGGATCGTTTCATGGAAATCGTCTTTTTCACATTTTCACTTTGATGAACTGAAAGCGATGGTGAGAGTGCACCACTGGAATTTAATTAGAATCAGTAGAGCCGTAAACACAGAGAGGCGTACATTTGATTTTTTTTCCTTCATTAGACTCTGTGGAAAATAAAACTCACTGCAGGTGAGTCAATCATTGATTTTTCATCAGAAATTCAGATGAAACAAGTTCAGAAAACGAAGCTTGCCTTCTGCCAACTGCTTGTTCTGTCAAAGCTGATGGCTGATTTGTTGTTGTTGTTGTTGTTGTTGTTGTTGTTGTTGTTGTTGTTGTTCAGGGTTAATGCTGGGAGATGTCAAGCATTTTGATTTACATCTGGATTTAAACTATACTTTGCTCCAAACCTTTTCCTGCCTTATACCGTAGTTATTCTTATAAAGCAACTCACAACAGCCCACAGTTGGCTGCCTCCCTCTTGACAACAGTGACTATATAAATGAGTGGGTAGCACTGTGTGACTGAAACAAACATAGTTGAGTGGGTTGAACTAAAAAACAAAAGAAAAGAAAACAAAAGGTCCAAATGAACCTCAGCCAATCACCACGACACGCCACCATCTGTCTCAGTCCCTCTGTCTCAGTCCCTCTGTCTGTCTCTCACGGACACGTTTTCATTTTTCACACGAGCCGCCGACACCGTTTCTGTACACGAGAAGTCCGAAAGAGTTAAACGTCACATACTTTACAGCCAACGATTGCTGTTTTTTTTATTGTTCCACAGTGGAACGCGTTCAAAAGTGAGGTAAGCATGAAAATTACAGTGTGCTATAATGCAACTAAAGCCAATGATCTCATAAAAACACAGGCTCGCACACCACTGGAAATGAAAACGACAGAAAAACAGGACGAAAAACAAGAGGGCCTTTTACTTGTTTTCCTCTGGCATCTTCCATAATTGTCATAATTGCATACATGCGAGTTACGGATGGACTCATATCATACTACGTGGACTACATGGGACACCTCACACACACATGGTCATCTACGACGACCAAATGCCAAACTATATCTATAATTATCTATAATTGGGAAAAAATATGAATGTGGTGTGTGGACATGTCGACAGCTCCACTCCTGCTCAACATGTCTGCATGTCTGTCTCTCTGTGACTAACAGCAGCTCACATGCCACAAGATGATGAGACGAGAGGAGCCTGATCGAGTTCGACAGGGAGAAGCTGGTGGTTACGCTAATGTAGGTGTACTGCAAGGCATGCACGCTAATAAATCTATACACATATATTCATAAATGCAGACTTGCATGACATACGAGTGAACACACACACACACACACACACACACACACACACACACACAACATAGCATAGTGATGTGCATGCATGAACATCTACCATCCTGCATGTGAGCTTACATGCAGAGTTAAAAACATACATACATGTATATACATACATAGTGAAACGTGGCTACGTCATTTGCATTGAGTCGGGGGGGGGGGGGGGGGGGGGGGGGGGGCGCAGAAGCGGCCTTGCCTCTTAAACACACACCTTTTTGTACTTGCATAAATCTGGACAGTATAATATCTGTGGAGCATCTGTCTGTGCCTGGTGCAGTAGTAAATAACCCACACCCCCTGGAAGGGAGGGCCCTGCTAATGAAGTCAACTGTATGCCACTGCACTGCGTAACTCACTGAGGCTGGACGGCCGCAGCACAGGGCTCCTGCCTAACAGGCCGCTGTGCATCGCTCTGCGTTGGGCTCATGCTGCAGCGACATGGATCCGCTCCTGACTCGGAGAGATCGTCGCCTTTTAACGTGGCCGCTCTCCTCTCACTTTCAGCCGCACTCCTCATACGGCACAGATAGCTTTGAGTGCAGTCATTAGGAATCTGCTGACAGAACTGGGAAGCAGAACGGGATGCAGATGTTGTGGACAGATAACAGTAGCATCTCCAGTGTAGGGGCCCCTCCTCCTTAATGCATTCAGCACTATCATCTTGATGTCTTTGTAGCGCAACATTGTTCCCCAGTTTGGAGACGGAGGCAAATCGGATTCAGAAAACAAGTGGATTAACTTAATCGCCCCTCGGCTTTGACAATGACCTTCGCTTCTGAGGCATAATGAGGATTAGTTAGAGGTGGAAGGACATATGCCACGCAGACGAAGAAGATTATAGGTCTCTCATGACAGAATGATTGAAATGTGCTCGTCACCATCCCGTGGCGAGAGGCGGCGATAAGCGGCCATGGAGCGCCACATCATAATACCATATTTGTCGCCCTGCATGGAAACATGCCTCCAGTGTAGCGTTCGCAGATACAAATCTGCTTTGAGAGTATGGAAACGTACATAAACAAACCACAACACTGCACTAAAACAGGAACGGAAGAGTTCACGTTTACATTAGGGCTATTGATTCCAGGCTAGGTAGCATATATTCCCCATGATTTCTGTCATTATTGCCAGGGCGATGGCGTACTATTTCCTACATCCCGCGCTGCATCATCGATCCGCACACAGGAAGGAAGTTATTCTCAGGGCTGTATGAAAGACAATACTGGCGTGCGCGACTGCTCAATAGGACATTACAGTCAACAAGGTCGCGTAAATTAATAACAAACGTTGACCTTCGGCATGACTTATGGGAAAGGTGAGGTCGGGTGGGAATATGGGGTCACGGCACGCTGCGACAGGCAAATGGAAGAAACAAGATTTTCAATAGAAGAGAACGGATGGCAATCGATCGCTAGCGACAAAACCGGCTGATCAATCAGCCACGGACCTAAACACGGCCTAATAGGATGCCTGATTCTCCAGAAACTGTTCCTTAACAAAATAAAACGAGTTCAGTCGGAAAGGGGGGAATGTGCTGATGTGAGATCAGTGAAGGACGCAGCTGTCGTTGTCTGTGTGTCCTTCCTCCAATGTATCCATTGTGTATTGTATGCATGTTTCTCTCTGTGTGAGAGACTGATAAGAAAGCGTTTTAGCTGCAGACACGGGAGACAACTCCCCTCGCTCTTTGGACCTGTTATTGTAAACACATTGTGTCTCAAAGTGTGGAATCAGATTTGTAAATGTATTAAAAAAACAGGAACATGTGTGTTTTCAGATCTGCCTACGTAGTCATCAGTGGCTGAGAAGACAGAAGGTGGAAATACAAGTATTCAAGCACGCTGATGACTCTGATGACTCTGATGACTCTGATGACTCTGATGACCTGTCAGCCATGACTATCCATGCATGCATTCACCAATTTCCCTATGTATTTATAAATCTGATTGCATATATAGAGGTTGCACAGATTGAGATGTACACAGCGCCTCTAGTGTCCCTCATTTTGTTTCTCTTTAAAGGCACTGCGTGTTGCATCAGACCAGGATTCACGTTTCTCACTAGAAAATCATCATTCTCATACCCTCATCTCTGGCTGGATAATAAATTCATTGCCCAGCACGTCTCCTTCACCATGAACCCCATCGCTCTCAGTGGTGAAAGTTTGCCCAGTGTGTCCTCCTGCTGTCAGGTGCACGCACCATAACCATATTCAATCACTGACCAGCAGCAGCAGCAGCAGTGGGTTTTGCGGTGTGATGTTGGCATTGTCTATTCATCGGCGTAAACATAGTGATTGGACTGCTTTACTGCAGTTGCTCGTGCTGACTCACCCTGTACATTACCAGTAAGGGAGAGATGCAGGATGGGGCTGAGAGACCCCGGGACACTCATAACACACCGGCCTCATCTCTCCTGGTCTCACCCCCATCTGCTTCCCCCGCTCCAGCCTTTACAAGGTTATCCAGCAGGGGGTGGGAGTGTGTAGGGTCAGTGAAGGTGACGCCACACCTGAGGGTCCTTCAGTGAAGCCCTGGCTCTGATTAGCCCTCTGTCCCTGTAGTTACCGCGTGTAAAGCTGAAGAGAGGGGAATTATTCTCAAACCGTCTGAGGGATCGTTACTGTGGCGTCTAAGTTGGTTGCCTGGCTGGAGCGGAGGAGGCAGCGTGCAGCGGCAACTCTAGGGGGCGGATGCACCATTTTTCTACTCCAAAATGAGCCCAATGTCACTGTGACAGTGCAACGCTCCTCTGAGGGCACTGCGGGCCAGGAGGGAGAATGATGGATGAGTCGCCAAGCTGCCTCTCCTGCTTCATCATTGTCTACACACACACACACACACACACACACATACACACATACACACAGCAAGCACGCAGTGTCAGGGAAATGCATACACATAGGATACACTATGACAATGCATACCCTCCAATACGTTAACACAACGCAATGTGGGAATACATAGATAGATATGTGCATTAACATATGCACTTGCACCTGCTGGTGCACACATACTTTGAGAGAAATATTTGTGGCTACACGTGTTATAATTAATCACCGGGATCTCTGTCACTTACAGTACACACACACACACACACACACAGCAGTGGCTTCATTATGGCTGCAGCCCAGGCTAATGCCACAGGATCAATGACAGATCCTCTCTCTCTCTCTCTCCTCATATCTCTGACCCAGAAGCAGCAGCACGTTGCCATGCAGAGTGCCCTGCAGCGTTTATTCCTTCTATGACCGAGCAGTAGCCTCCAATAAGGCCCTTGGGTCATCCCTTTGCTAATGCTCCACCTCAACATATCCATCCCACCCCCCTGCATACCACACCGAGTCCACCCAGGCCATCACTTACTACAGCACCAGCTACGAAGGTTTGGAGGATTACACACTTGCAGAGAAGCTGTGACCGGTAATGTGTCTGAAATGATAAATTTATGCCGCACTTTCATAACAACATTTAAATCTGGCTCCTTTTAATAATAAAAAAAAAAAACTCTGCATGATATGGAAAAAACAAACTCCACAGTTTAGATCCCACAGTTGTATTGAGCAATGCAATAACTCTATAATATCTGAAGCATTATAAGCATCTGGGATCTGATTACTGCATATTTACAGTAACTGCAACAGATTACAGATGTCATCTTTTTGGGAATCAGATTACTGTAATGCCATTACATCTAATCAAATACTCCTCCTCGGCCCCACCGTGCTCACAGAGAGCAACGTCCCTGACAGTCCTCATGTAGATGCAGCCCTGCACAGGCGGTGAAGGAGAAATATGGTTTGGCCTCTGGTGAGCAAGGCACGTTTAGCTGAGTGGCCATCTATCACAACCGTGCGATGGAAAACCATACACACTCTGTCCACTAAGACCCTTTGTCTCATATGAGGGAGAGGGCAATGCAAGGAGACAGGACAGTGAGAGAAGGACTCATAAACATACTCCCACAGGATGGGGGAGGGCGCCGTGTAAAGTCCTCCAACATGGGTCTGGCTTCACCGATTGATGGACTACACTGCTGCGCTTGTAGTGTTTCTCCTGCAGCACTATACACACTATGATTACTTGGAGCTTCATGCTGTGGCTGGGAGTGAACGTCAGCTCCAGCCTAAATATTAGAATTAATGACAATGCCGGTCAGTCTACTGGAACGTTAGTCATATTTCCATTGCACTGCAAACAGCAGAAATATGGAGAACACCTGATTCTAAAAACATCTAGATCTAAAATAGCAAATCTATTTGTTTTTCGACCTTCTAATCCAAATCCCATGTACACTGACAGAATAAATAAACAATAAGTGGGATTACGTGATCTTAGCTACAGGTGAAGTGTGCAAAAATCAATATGTAACATAAAGGGGGCTTTCAAAGCCTATGTTCTGCAGGCCATACTAAAGTATTCATTAGTATGTAGTATTTGATGTATTCAGATGATAATGTGTGCCATAATACATCCAATCTCCACATGCTGGACAGGTTAAATGTGCGTCCCTCTTCTCCCACCCATGACCTCTCTCTCTCTCTCTCTCTCTCTCTCGCTCTCTCTGTGCAGCTGGTCTGGCTAAAGCAGAGGACAACAGCGGGAACCGGAGACGACACCCGGATGCAATAGGGCGCGAGCTGCAAGGAGAGCTCTGCTCCCCACTGTAATAACTTTCATTCATAATAATGTAGTATTTGATGTATTCAGATGATAATGTGTGCCATAATACATGCTGGACAGGTTGAATGTGCGTCCCTCTTCTCCCACCCATGACCTCTCTCTCTCTCTCTCTCTCTCTCTCGCTCTCTCTGTGCAGCTGGTCTGGCTAAAGCAGAGGACAACAGCGGGAACCGGAGACGACACCCGGATGCAATAGGGCGCGAGCTGCAAGGAGAGCTCTGCTCCCCACTGTAATAACTTTCATTCATAATATAAAAAAAATGTGCTGGTGCCATTTCATTATGATTTCCCTGAAGACCCTGGGCGGTGCAGTTACCAGATGACAAAATGGTCCTAATCTCCGTGTCAGTGAATCGGTCTCCCGACACACTTCACGGGGGCAGCACACGGGTGAGTGACAACGCTGACGTCACTGCAAATCGCGCCCGGGTCTGTAAATCAACGACAAGAGGGATGCTCAAGTTAACGGACAGCATCGGCATAAGCAAGGAGCTAAAGGTGAGTCATATCATTTGTCCCGGGTCTTTAGCAGAGTCATTACACTGTGACTCACTGCTGCACCTGCCGAATGCAACAACAGAAAACAAAGAGTTCGTCCATTGTCTTGTGAATCTGTACCACGTGAGCTGAATGCTGAAGGAGAACATCATTTCTCCGTGAGATTCCCATCATTAACACTCTGTCTGAAATGAAGGACACGATTAGGCCTGGAGCCAGAAAAACATTTTGCCAGCGACAAACATATGTTCGGGGGTCCAGGTCCGTTTGCTGGTGCAGCCCACTGCTAACTGAGCACTTTCTCTGGTGCCCTTGCCACTGTGCACCTTTTGTGTCCTGTAACTGGAAACCAATCGCTCTGTCCTGTATCCTCCAACCGCGCTGCCACTTCAGAGGCATCCATGTCTCGCACCGAGCTGAGGTAATCTCTCACTATTGATCCAATCCCAAAGAGGAGCAAATATGTTAAAGTGCACAGTGAAACCTGCGCGAGGGGGCTCAAACCTGATACCAGGAGGAGTCGGCGTGGCTTAGCCAAGCATTTGCCTGTCACTGTGAAACGCCTTTTTGAATCTCGCCTGGTTTACTAAAGAGGGAGCTTCAGAGGACGCTCATTGATTTGGAACAAACCTGCCTCAAACATCTTGTCTGTTTGGTTCGGCACACACACCTTTCCGCTGCTAACGAGCTGCCATCTACCGTTCCTCGCCAAGTGAGACGTTCGTATTCATGCCCCGTGTCGGGAAACACTGACGATTTTATTAACAGTGGCGAGACGGAGCGGAGGAGGGGAAAAGAAGAGTGTGATGTTTAAGCCTTCGCTTTAAGACAGACAACTATGTCTCCTAATCCACCCTGAGCAGCTGTAAGCCTTCGGTTATCACCCGTTTGAATTGTGCATCCCTTAAACACATTAACTTAGGCCCTAATGCACGCCCCCGTTTCTATGACACAGCAGCTGCTCATAGCGGCCAGCCACTAGACTAAAAGGGAAGAAACATGCTAATTGCTGTCAAACATATTTAATTGGGCAACAAAGGTGTTTCTTTATAGATGCTGAGTATCCGCCATAAAGCAATCAACGTGATCCTGGCAAGCTCTTGAGGCAACTGCGTTTCCCCTCTATCCCTAAAACATGTGTCAGAGATGGACTCTGATGATAAAACCAAACATGGACGCACTCACCGACAGCCATAACACCACTGTATAATCATCATCATCTCATTCTTTTTTTTGTCCACAAACAGTCGACTGGACTTCCGGTGACTGATGCACCGATTCTTGTGAGACCAGGATCAGAGCAATGTCCTCACTCCTCGCCACTCGACAGTAAATCCCCAGCTCCGGTGTGCAGTGTGACGCTAGCCCTTTAGTCACCCTGCATCCTCGCCTGTCTACAAGCAAGAGCTCTTTTAGTGGCATGAATAACTCATATCATAAAGGAAACAAGGTAAATACTCAAGTCAACAAGCTCCACCAGAGGATCAGAAATGAAACAGGGGGTCAGACTGTGTTGTCGACATTAACACTGCTGAAAGATGACTGGAAATGGAATATTTACTATTATTCCGGACAATTTCTTGAAGCATGTTTTTGGCCAGTGTTGATATTAAAAATGGACTAAGACTAACAGTCCACTACTTGAGCCACACTACACGAGGACTGCTGTTGTGTAGATCCCAAATAATGTGCAAACAAAATCATATTTATTAAGTTGCCATTGTTTTAAAAATAGAACGTAACCTTAATTGTATTTCAGTGTTTTCCATTTCCATCTGCTACGATTCAGTGCACATGGATAACCGCCGCCCGATCTCCAGCTGTCTTAAGGGTCAGAACTGACAACAGAGAACCACGACGACTGGGCAACCACTTTTCCACCGCAGTACTCATAAGATGCTTGGTGTTTTGCTGAGACAGCAGATGATTTGCCTTTCTGGATAGACTTAATTGCCTCATTAGCAAAAGGGCCAGCAAGGAGTCTGCCTCTTCCACATTGTTCAATGTCAAGAGTGCAACCAAGAGAAAAGGTTAATAGAGTAAACAGCATCTCCCTCTCTGAAATGGGGAAAAATTTGTTTTCCATCACGATGGGTCAGGGAGCGTTTCACCCCACAGCGACAAAATCCTACGTTTGATTTCATCTTATCCAAGCATTGCACACATTAGTACTGATGCCGGTGTATAACACAGCTTGCTGTTGCTGCAGAGTGAGTACAAAGCTTGGGCCCATCCAGAAAGCAGAGTCATCGTGCCAACTTTCATTATTTTAAGAGTTTGAATTTGCAAACTCTGCCATTTCCTCCTCCACAGCGTCGCTGGAGTCCAGACAGCAAATCGAGCCAAATGCTAACACTCTTGATTTCCCTCTTGAAGAAAGACACACAAAACAAAAATGATGTCTACCGCTGAGAAAATGTGAGGACCAAATCATGTATAATAAGACAGATTTAAGTACAGCACAGCTTTCCCTCACAGCTGCACTGTTCTCACACACACACACACACACACACACACACACACACACACACACGCACACACACACACACACACACACACACACACGCCAAAAAACATCGCTATATCTAAACACTAATAAGACAACTTTTACGTGTGACAGTTTTCACAACAATGCCAAGCCATGACAGGCATCTTGAACGCAGCGCTAAAGCCCTGTCTGTCTCTCAGTAAGTGATGTGGTGCTCTGCGAGTTGGGTGAGACAAGCTGTGGAAAGGCCTGGCTGAAGAGCCGTGCACCAAACAGAAATAGAGAAGATGTCAAAACAAATGGAGGAAACGTGTAATTAGCTTCGCCGCGCAGAGAGTTATGATTGTTAAGTTGCATCAGTTTGCAACTCCCTGAGGTACACAACGTTACTGCAGTGCGTTTACACAATCACCCGAGCACCACTCGCCTGCAGCTGCAGAGAGCAATCGTGTACGACAGTAACGAACACAAACACACTCTACCTTTACTTTATGTGTATGCAAAGGTAATGCTGCCGTCGGTATCGCAACATGAGTGGAAAAAGACTATACAAGACACTGTAACATCAATATTGTCGGTTCTTTAGGCTGTGGGTGAAACCACACCCACTGCAGGGCGACTTGTAATGTGCAGGATCACATCTGCACAAGAGCAGAGCGTAAAGGCTCTGTTTCATCAACAGGTCGAGTCTAACGAGTTGGAAAAAATAAAGGTGGCAGCGCCATCTGTTCTTAACCTCTTTGCTGACGAAGGGGAAAAGAGGACGGGCAGCGGTGGGAAGACGCGGTTCAGCTTGAGAGACACACACAGTTTTTCCAGATGATAATTTATCGTCTGCTGAAAAAAACTTATCAACGTTTCTACCCTGAAAAAAAGAAGAAGAGAGAAGCGATTGCTCCTTAATGTGAAGTAGTGACGGGAGAGAGCCGCACAATCAGTAACATTGCATGCTTAATCTGTGGTCAACTCAGCAGCTGATCAATGGTATTAAGTTTGCAATGTTTTTGCTATGACAGAGCAAATGGCTGGCATTGTGGTTGGATAATTAAACCATCCATCAGGCAACATCCGCCGCAGGAGAGCAGCACTGGCAACCAAAGGCCGGACCTAAGTTATTGCTTCTTACAGTTCCTCCTGACATGAGGCAACGTTCTGATGACCACGGATTTCATCCCTATAAAGAATCAATTAGTGGAATTGCATATCTTGCAGAGCCTTAAGGGCCAACGTTTTATTACAGTCAATAAACACTTGAAGCTTGAAGTTAAAGTAAAAGAATAATGGGTTTCCTTTTTTTTCTTTCTTTTTAGTACAACCAAATTAAAATTATTTTTATTTCAGTCCCGGGTATAGATCTACATTTGACAGATGGGCGAGTCCTGACTTCAGCTGTCATGTGCTAACAGTGGCGAGGGATCTGCCAGATGGAGTTCAGGTCTTGCGCAGGTAACCACTTTGTCTTCCACCACTCTAATAATCAATGGCCACCAAATTCCCTCCCTTCCAAACATCATCCATCTTCAGGTTTTCTCCAGGCTGCTCAGCGACGACCAAAAGCGGCTAAAGATAAATGTCTGAAGGGCAGAAGGGCCTCGACTGATTAAAGCCACTAATGCTTTAGGGAAGACTGGCAAGCAAAAGAGGAAATGGAGTGAGACAATGTAGCATGCGGGTTCAAAACACCTAATGGAGTGTCCTGCTTGCTGGGCTAATAGACTGCTTCAAATTGAAAGGAACAGCAGGCGTCTAAATAGAGCGACGTGGTACATTTGCTTCTGTTCATTCAGTCAGCTCCCAATTGGAAAGGCTGGAGAGGGAAGAAAAGGACTCTTGCCTTGAGTTTCTTTCTTTCTTCTTCCTTTTTTTTTTTTTTTTTGGTGCGACGCAAGTTGCTTTTATTCATCCACAATCAATTCCGGGGATTGAATTACAGCTGAATGCAATATAGAATGAAAGGAAAGATGAAGGATGAAAAGTCAATATTTTGTGCAGTGGCACCGTGCAATAATAAATCAAACGCGTCTACATTTCCAAATTCCTTCTCACCGCATGAGGAATCCTTTGCATTATGATTTATGTGGAGGACTCCAGGTGGTCACAGTCACTCTGTGAGCTGCAACCCCCCCCCTCCCCCCACCCCACCTCTAATTTCACCAGCAAGATATTGTCTGAATGTCCAACTTGATATTTGGACATTACAATCAATAATCACAGTGTGAGATGAGGCTCTGCACAGGTTGCACTCTGACAGGTGCACCCCATGATCAATTAAATAGTGATTGGTAAGAGATGATCAATTATTGGCAGACAGCATAGTGGGGCTTTAGCAACCTGTCACGCAGTGAAGATGTAAGTCAGTCACACAGCTTGGCCAGCAGTGAAAACATCTGACTGTCCAATCACAGCTGAGCAAAGAGAACGATTTCCCGACTTGACATCCAATCAACAGGATCATAGTCATGTTCAAAGGCTTCCAGGTGACGGGGGAACTATTTGCAGAGAGACGCAGCAGCTTGACCTCAGCTGTATCACAGCCGATGTCAGTGCTGTGCTGCTCGCTGGGTGTAAATGTTTCATCAATAGTTTGCTTTTGCCGCCTTTGTGTCACTGATGTAAGCGCTGTGCTAAGCTGCTTGAAAGCGAAAGACACCTCAACAAGGGGGCTGTGGAGGGGTGGCTTTTTTGTGCTGTTTATTTTCCTGCAGAGCTGCATCAAGCGGCTGGGAAAAAAATAAAAATGGAGACACATGCCTGGTTTCAGAGACGGAGAACATAGATCAAAAGCATTTTCTGCTAAGAGAAGACAAGTATACAGGTACTAGTTTTATGCCATGCTACTGGGTTTGAGTATAGCAGGAAGCATTCGAGAACAACACCACTACCAATATTTACATTATACAATTCTATACTAAACTATATGTATGTATGTATGTATGTATGTATGTATGTATGTATATATATGTAGCGGCAAAGTTCGTTCAATTCAATTTTATTGTCCCAATTTTAAAGCTCTTCAGTTACAACACATGCCACTACTATTGTACAGCCTTCTAGCATTAAGCTTGACAACGATGAGAATCCAAGGTCTTTCCTGATTCTTCTGATGTCTGGTGTGAGTCGCTCCGGTGGGACGTTGCTGACGATTTCTATATCTCCAGTTGTCGCTGATTCCTATTTCTGTGAATCACTCTGGTAGATCTGGGGTTGATCGCGTGGATCGAATCTCAGGTTAGTCCCGGGTCAGACTCCGGTTAGTCTCTGCTCTCACAGGTTGACCGCTGGTTTAATCGCGTCAAAAACTGTCTTGCTCTGTAGGCCGACAATTCTCTTTTCTCCT
>JAFBJQ010000915.1:276176-296072 GCA_016785345.1 Trinectes maculatus
ATATATATATATATATATACACACACACACACACACACACACACACACACAAATATATATATATATATATACATACAGTATATATAAATTATACAGGCCTTCAGTGATGTGAATCAATGGGAGACAGACAACTCAAACGTTGCACCTCTCCAACAGCATCACGGTCTACCTCGTCGCCTTGCTCCCTCTTTGAGCTCCTCCCTGCTTCCATATAAACAATCACAGACCTTGGTTCAAATATTTATGCTCACAAGGAATGTACTACTTCACATCTCCTGAGAATGTGGCTGTGATTGCACTCGCTTCATTGGCTTTCATGGTTATCCCATCCCGACTTGGGAAAAATGCATGTAGCTCTAGAGATTACAGGAAAACGGAGGCCAGTGGAACCTTTTGAAAATGACATCTACCCGAGATGGAATAGGACTTTCTGTCTTATCGTATTTGCATTTTTTTGAATGTAATAGGACATGACAAGAGACGTATGCCGGGACATATGATGATAGATGGGACAGAATTTGCAGACATTAACTAGAAACTAGAACGAAGACAAAAATAATGGAGGTGAACGCAAGCTGGTTTCTTGCTTTGTTATTTTTGTGAGATTAATATATAACATATACATTCCTGATGCAAACGTGCAATCAAACTTAACGTTGCTAAAGAGCTGCAATTACCAGTTATTTTCTTCTCCAGCAGTCTATGTATTATCTTTGTGCAATTCACATTTTCCCACAGTGACATCTCTCCCACTCTGTCAGACCAGTCACACCCAGAGACATTACAGTTACAGCAAAACAAAGAGCAACAAAGACCTTCAAAAAAAGAAAATGAAAAAGTGTGTGTCGAGAAGACAAGGATCTTTTCCTCACCTAAAAATAACACTACGAACACAACTGTGCATTTTAGTTCAAAACCAGTAGATCTTACATCGCACTAGCAGATGTTTAAGAGAAAACACTGCTTTATGTTTGAATGCGTCTGATCTTTGCCTCATTTGTTCAGTGTTATTTAATGTTCATGTATATCTGCATGTAACACATTAATATGGCTGAGCTATGATAGAAAAAGAGTTAACACAGCATTGACAGAGGACAGATGTGCCACTAAGCATTTTACACCAACATGGCTGCTGCTGATGTAGAGAGGTCCACTGAACCCACTATTCTGACTGGACTGTATGTGATTCCCTATATTTCCAGCATCTGCGTTCATACCTGTAGCCACGCTGCTCTGATTGTTTGACGTTATATCCAATCACATCCAAATCCGTTGCGTTCAGTATTGACACATAATAAAACCTCTCTAATAAAGGAAATTATCTTGCAACCATAAACATGTATTTTCTGTCATTAAACATCAAATCTGATATAATGTTATTTAGAGTTCTAATGAATAAAAGTGTTTTCATCGACATTTTGAAACAGCTGCCGCACGGAATAACTGGCATTAGTTAGTCCGCTCAAGGTGTCTGTGTCTTTAATTGCGGGCCGCGCGGCAGTACGACACTGTGGCGTGGTGTGCTGTCATGTGTGGACTGCACATGTGGCTCCAGTTCATGTGAATGCGAGCCTCCCCTGAACATCTGTCAAAGATTAGCAGTGAAGTGAACTAGGCAGTTCCTGTTCATACGTGCCAAAATAATCTGGCAGTCATTTTCCCGGTGAAGGATGGAAAAGAGGGGGGAGGGGGTTATGGGTCAGAAAGGCGACACAGAGCCAGCTCTGTCTTGGCGTGTGTCTTGTGTTCTACAACGCGCAAGTGACAAAAGGCCCATGCAGAATAATGTGAGGCGTGACAGTGTGAGGGAATGATGGGTGTGGCAGAAACACACTGAGGTGAATATGAGGAAACTGGGGAAGGGGGGAAAAATCCACATCCATTCCAACACCGTGACCTTTATGTTTACCTTGTGCTGCTATAACAACACAGGCCGCCCTCCACCCTTTTACTATTAGGAATAAAAGCACTCTCACTTCACAAAGCAGGTACACGTCCACCTACGGACACTCTCATTTCAGCCTGCTGTGACAGAATGGAAAGACCCTCCGACTAAAAGCTCCACGATCAATGAAACATGAAGAACCCCTCAGGTACTGAAGGATGATGGCTTGTTATTCTGCGCAGGATGCTGTCATTCAAAGGCCATGCACATCAGGGGGAAAGTGCTTGGAAGGCAAATCAGTGTGTGTTAATGATACGGGTCAGTAGTTTTGAGGACGTCTGGACCTCTGTCCTCTGTCCCCGTCTTCACTCACCCTTTCCAGAGGTTTTGTATTCCAGAGTGCTCTGTCCTTGCTGATCCATTCGGATCCGCCGCTTCTGCTTTGAGTAACAGAATCCTCTCCTGATGGAAATCTGTTTACACTTTTGTTCTGCATGTCAAATAGCTGACATTGCAGGTGGAGGGAAAAGTCGTTTCGCTATCTGGAGCAGTGCACTGCCATTTATTTATCTGCTCTTTCCCTGAACATCTGCAGCTACACTGCACTGTGTCCTACAGCATGAATGCAGTATGGTATTGATGCCCGGATAAATACTGTATGTGTATTGTGATGCTTTGTCCCTTTGCTCAGTCTGTGTGTGTGTGTGTGTGTGTGTGTGTGAGAGAGAGAGTGAATGTCTGGCAGCACATTTATGAAATAAACTTGGTGTGAATTCATTCCTCCTGCCAGCGGAGGTGAGTCTGAAAGTCATTTCAAAGTTCACGCTTCCACAATGTGACGTGAAGGTTAACATCAACGCGGCGAGCGAAGGCTCCGCACCTGTCTGACGAGTGCTTCAAATCATCCCGCAGATTCAGACCCCGCCGAGCGGATCTGCCAAATTCATCACATGTTCTCCACACGCAAATATTTGCCAAGCTGGGAATGTGCACAGGGGCGAGCCGCGTGATAACAGTGAAGTCGAATGTGAGTCGAAGAGGGGATGAAAACAATGAACGGTAAGTCAACCACAAATATGGAAATGTGTCTGGGTTTGTAGGAATGTCAGAGGTCTGGTCTCTCTCTCTCTCTCTCTCTCTCTCTGTGTGTGTGTGTGTGTGTGTGTGATTCAGGCACAAACACATCACGATGTCACTTCATAACCTCTGGCTCAGGAAGCTGCTGTCATCTTCACATTGCAGAGACGCTCCGACCCCAGCAGACATGCTAAATATAGAATGGGGATGTTTGGAGTCACTACTCCCTTTATCTACATCTACCATCTAGCACTAGCACTAGCACGTGTGCACACACACTGCCATCTTCACACTGCCACAGACACACAGCATAATCATGCACGTAAACACACGTGCTTTATTCCACTGACCACTCACACATACGACTCCACCAGGTGTGGCTGCAGCGCCGGGACTCTCACACGGAAAAGCTACTCATTCTTTCCAATTACATCCCTGTCAAGCGACTTACACTGTGTTATTACTTCCTGGGTAGTCATTTTCAGATCCTCTCATTCAGAATCATTTAATCCTGGCACAAGGACAGATAGGCAATCCATCACTCGTCTCCTGTACCTGGCCCAATCCAACCCCTGCACCACGCTGTTGCAGAGTTTCTCTCTTTGACCTTGTTCTGTTTTCTCACTCGGTGTCGGCTGGGTTTCCAAAGGGAGCCACGGAGCTCTCTGTGGCAATTAATTGCACTACTTATCTGTAATGTGAACAGTGGATATTACATCTCCTACAGATATTAAATTAAGGATGCCTCATGACTTGCGAGGCCATAGCCAAATAAAAAAAAAGGAAATGAGCACCCTATTAATGATTATTGATTCCTTCATAATAAAACAGCCACTTCCTCTCTTTACTTGGCCTCAGTGTTGATCTTGAATTAATGCAGACCATAACGTTATGAAAATGTCCCCCAGTCTCTGACAACAGTACAGTATTCATCTATCTTCTGTTCAAATGGCTGATAGGAGGATGTCTTCTTCCTGCATGACCCAGGTTGAAACTGCACATTCAAATCTACATGACGTGACAGAGGAATCTATGTGATTCACCATTGCAACAACAATCCACTAAGTACTGTTTGCACAGGCTGGTGGCTATTTTGTCATTCTGAGTATTAAATCAGCTGCTCTTGTGCAGTTAAATGTGTTTTGGTTTTCACCTTGCGACTGCAGGCTCATCGGCCCAAGTGAAAAATTTGTTGTGATTTCACCATGTTTTCATAATAATCATTAACATAATCTGTAATTCAGTCACATGGAAAATAATTTACATGCAACACTTGAAAAAGACAGATGAAACCGATCCAAAATATTTCTTAGCATGTGGAATCCAATGCCGAGTCAGCCCTTTAGTTAACCATCACCACTGAGGACATACTCAGGATTCACTGGTAGACCACTGTAATGCATTCAGGTCCACAGAAAGGGTCAATTTTCCCATTTTCTCTTCTGTTTATCTTCCTCAGGGTCACAGGGGACAGGAGCCACAGAATACACTGTGCTATGGGCAGGTTACTCCCTGTAGAGGTCACCACCAGATGGAGGCACCCAAATAATGGATGCTTAAGATCACCAACTCTTTAGACGTGCAAGGTGCAAGACCACATCACAAGCCCCACTGAGCACGAGCACGGAACATCAGCTGCACGTCTGCACTAATCGAATGAAGAATTAAACGACTGCTGCACTGCAATATGAACAGCCAGCAGATTACGGGACGACATTTGGACCAGGACCAGAACAGATGAGCTGCCAGGTCTTGGGTGCATGATTCCTCTCTGCGGACAAGGACTGAGCTCCACTCTTCCTTACCAAACACCTTTAGACAAAGCAGCCCAATGCACAGACATGTCAGACTGTAAACCCCCTTTTTAATAACTCAGTTCTGCCCAGTTACACCCAGTGGGAGGAATTTGAGGGTGTTTTTTTTTGTTACTGCAGATGATGAGGCAGCAGTGGGGAGTGTGAAACCTCTTCCTGGAAGTCGTTCAGTCCTACACACAGTGCTACAGTAACTTCCAGTCAGTGTAGCCACAGTGGAATTAAACAATCCATTTAACTCTGTACCTGGAATCTGCTCCAGGCGCCGGGATTCACAGCACTATTAGTATTACAATTAGTCTAAATATTAATATCAGCAGCAGTGGTGATACCATAAATCAGAGTAATTGTTTGTGGATAAAAAAGGAGCTCTTATGTAAGATCACAGGAAAATAAACCATTTAACCATTTGCTGCTCTGTTTCAAGCTGAATAAACAAATGATTTGGGTTCAGCGATTATTTAAAATTATATTGAGGCATTGGGACAAACTATAAGAAAAGGCCTGTTTGCCTCCATGTGTGCACAGGTACACGGTGGAGAAACGGGAATGTCAGATTTAAAGGGAGGGGTCAGCTGAACTTTTATCCCATCTTATTCAGTGCCCTCTCCCACAGCTCGTCACGCGGGCTCATCAGAGCAGCCTATGGAATGTGCTCCCTTCTTCCCATTTCTCACAGACATGGAAATCAAAACACAAAGTCGCAAAGGGCGACTCCTTCAAATAAAGGGAGAAATATATAAATAAATAAATATATAAATAAATAAATGTATTCTGACATCATCCTGAATGTGGGCTGAGGACATTAGGCAGAGGTGCATTGATCAGACATGAATATCATATCACGCTCAGTGACATAATAAATGACAGAAGCAGTGGGTCAGTGGAAGACGCTGCAGCGGGGCGATGGGAAGTCACTTACCCAGAAACAAAGAGCCGAACATCGCAGACATCGCGGCTGGAAATCCCATAAGCAGCGGGGCTGGAAACAATGCGCTCAGGCTGCCTGAGCTAACGCGGCGGCACAACGCACCATCAGCCAAACGAGCACAGGTAAAGAAATCTTCAGTCAGCGCACGAGCCCGAGGACATCATATGTTGCACGCGGGCGTCATGTCTAAGCGTCCCCGGAAGAAGGCGCGCGGCTCGCTCTCTCCGCCGTCATTCTCATCAGGCCACCTGGCGTCCAATCAAAGTTCCGTGGCTGTCTGGTGCTCTGGCGTGGGACGTGTTGTCTCTCCCGGTCCCCCTCTGTCTGTCTCCCACTCCGAGTCAGCAGTCTCTCCTCCTTCCCCTTCCCTCCTCCGCTGCACAACGCGCCAGAGAGGAGGAGGTGGAGGAGGGGGGCGGGGTGGGGTGGAGGTGGTGGTGGATGGTGAGGGGATGCTGAAGGATGGAGACCTCTAGAGTCTGAAGTTCTCTTACGCAGCCACAGCATTCACAACACCGACAACACACACACACTCTCTCTCTCTCTCTCTCTCTCTGTGTGTGTGCGTGTGCGTGCGTGTGTGAGGGTTTGGGTCATTGTGATTAATGTGAGCTGATCTGGTTTAAATGAATGGAATTCAAGTTGCCTCGAGGAGAAAATGATCTCATGTAGAAACTGTACATTTGTACACACCCACACACACACATAGTTCACAGTGAGGGATTCTTAAAGAAGCATTAAAGTTTAATTGTATAAAATATGGTATTTTTAAACTAGTCTACAGTCTAGTGAAGCATCAATATGAGGCTGACACACTATAATATACTTCATCATTGCACAACAATACTGTACTAGGTTTATTGTTAAGGGTTGAAACAATTAATTATTTAATCAATTTACCCCTCAGTACGGTAGTTTGATTGTTTACAGATTAAATATTGAAAATAAAAAACATTACACTATATTTAAATGTTTTTTAAAATTAAACTTTGACTACCTTTATGTTTGGTTGCTCACAAATAAATCACATCTTGGGTAAAATGGTGATTGTCATTTATTCTTTACTTTATTCTGACCAATTTTAAACAATATTTGACAGCGAGTTAGGTAAACAAACAGCCAAAAGGGGGTAAGTGCTGCTGTGTGCTGATGGCTGCTGTCTGGCATCCAGACAAATTAATCCCCCTCTTCTGTGTCTCAACAATCTACAGAAATAACAAAAGGATTCTCTCTCTCTCTCTCTCTCCCTCTCGTGGCCTGCTCTTCAGCACCAGCCCTCCGCCTTCCCTTTCCATTCCAGTAACTAGATAGCTTGAAACAACGTCTCCGATGCCAAAGCAGGCATGCACACGCATCCATTCTCACTGTCTCCCCACCTTTTTTTCGCCATACAAATGCACAGACACAAAGAAACACATGTACACGGCAAACAGTTCAATGCAACATCATTTCAGATGCTGCAAGAATCATATAATAAGGCACAGTGAGCCGGTGTGTTAGCTGTTGCTCACAATGTGTGACACTTAGCTGTGACACTCTGCTCTGTTCTTTGTATTTCCAGTTGAGTATGAAAGGTCATGATCTCATAGCAGCTCATCACTGTGGAAATTGGCATTCACAGATTTCAGCGACAGAAGTTTAAATTACAAACGCAAACAAAAAATGCTCTAAACTGTTGCAACACCAGCTGTCAAATAATGATGGATGGCTGCTTATAACAAACACGTTTGCCCCTGCGTCACAACAGCCCAGATACACTTGAGTGGAAAAAGCAAACGGCGGCCGACGCACATCACATCGCATCTAAGTTGGATCATTCTCCATAAAGCAGAGTGATGAGATCTGGAGTGGAGGTAAACTATTCAGCAGCACAGCCATCACAACTGCTCCTTTAAAACACGACCTCGCTCGTGAATAAACCAATGACGACGCTACATGAGGAAGGAGTTGCGCGTCTGTTGTTGCCAGTAGTGATTTGACGATAGCTCAGTTGTCTTGCATTGTGGTTCAGATAGTGCCGGGGTGGAAACCTGTCTGCGTTTGGTGGCTTGGCCTCGGTGCATGATATAGCACCACAATGCAGATGGCCTCACAGATGGTTGATATTTATACCATGGGGCCTTGAAAAGTCACTAGTGTGGAAACTGCTCTTTCTCCCTGATTAGTTGCACATCACTGAGAGCACAGCAATCTCCTCCTACCCATTTCTCACAGCATCGAAAACATATGGCCAGTTGTGAAGTGTATTTTAAGACATTAGGAGAAATGTGCAATATTGTTTGAGAATAAAAATCATTTCTCATGTGAGCTGCCCTGTTCTGAGGTGATGGTAATGATGCGCTGGGACTCGTCCCCCTCTTTTTCAGGTTTTGCACATGAAAATGTAATTCTCCTAAGTGCAAGGTCCATCATTTAAAAAAAAAAAAAAAAAAAATTCCTCCAGACCTGACATGTCTTGCATTTTAGCCGGGAGCACTCTTGAGTTATGTACTTTAAGTGGATTTTGAAATTTAAATTCGAGCCACAGGATGAACCACAGACCTCCTGGCAGAGAGTGTTCCCATCCACCAGAACAGCTGTATCGCCCTCACAGTGACATGCATGGACGACACCCTGCAAACACATGCGAGCATGCAGCGAGGCCACGCTGCGGCCACCTCCCTCTCTCCCCTGCCCTCAGGGAATGAGAGAAGTGGATTGTTAAAAGGATTCTTGAGTAACAATATGGATATGCAGGGAAAAAAAAAACTCTTTTGTTTAGGCCTCTCTATTTTTAGCGACCTGTGTGATGCTTTGCTGTTAGTGTTTCACGGCTCACAGAGCCTTTATAATTTAATGAGGGAGAGCGTGGCCCTCTGAGATTTATGGCGAGCATCTTAAAGCGCATTGGCCACTCGGCTTATTGATCCAAATTGTACATTTGTTTATGCATCAGTAAATCTCCTCTCCTCCTGTGCCACCTTCCCAACTAAGGAACATTCAAACTGTCGGCTTCTCCTTAAGCCAGCGAAATAATCAGATACTCTGAGTATACGTTGATTATTAGAGTCTCTCTTTATATAATATAATGCAGAGACCATAACCATGGATATAAATAGCCTAACAGAGGCACATGGATTATATGCATATGCATGTGGCTTTTACTGAGGCAAGCTTTTTTAATTAACAGAATCAATCAATTATTTTGAATCTATTTAATTTATTTTAAATTTTAGCTTCCCTTTGACCCTACACTGTTTATATACTAGAACATTTTTAATTATGTGTAATGGTCATCACCCATCTCAGACCACTTCCTGTTCAACATTCCTGCGCACACTCATCTCCTGGTACTGTAAAAAGCCACGTGAGTTCAAAAGTGGATGTTCCACCCAATTTATTCATGAGCCTCTTTGTGGGGAACGTGACGCAGAGAGAAGAATGGAGCTTTAAAAACATGTTATCGTGCACTAATTAAAGGCGAAGCAGACGACAACATGGCATCCAGGAATCCCCACAGCAAGCCCAGTTCTATTCCGCATCTGTTAGTCTGGTCTGTACGTCAATGAATCTGCTGAATGGGATTGATTGAGTGAATGAGTGAATGAATTCATCAAGCAAAGTAAATGGCTGAATAACGCAAACACACATGATGGCATCATTCAGAAGAGTGAAATAAGAACGATGGATGTTTGTACGACTCTGACTTTGGGGGAAAGTAATAATGTTATAATGTAGCGCGCTCCGATCCAGGATAAACAGATCAATCACATCTGAAAAGTAATTCCCCCATATTGAACTACGTATTCGAATTTGTTCTCCTCAACATTTGCATTTTCCAAACCAGTGGTTACAGAAGAATTCTGCATCCTGTCTCTCTCTAGAAACCATATGTTTCCTGAAATGTGAGATCCCATCATTTCATTTGAGCCTATCAGAGTGTTTTTTTTACTTATTTAAAAATGAAACTTAATCACATTTACGACCACTTTAAATAAAGTTAAATAAAGCATGTCCCGACAAATAAAGCAATTTACGAACAGCCTTGAAACTACTGTGGGCATTATGACCACGATTTACGATAATAAAATAATAAAGTATAAATTCAACTCTCTGTGACTGTCGTTGCTCCCAAAAGCAACTTTTTGACGCATGTCGTTTCTGACAAATAAGTCGTTGTTGAGCTAAACATCCTCCCGCGACAGCTAACTGACATGTACAATGAGAAAACAATCTTTATGTTGAGCAGCCCTAGTGGAGAACTCGCATCACAACAAGCGAACCGAGCAAATTAGCTGATTAGCCTCAGCTTTAGAGGTAAATTGAATGGCGTCTTTGTCATTGATCGCGCTGCCTCTTCAGGTTTGTTGACACAGGAGGGAGCTCACGCCAGCCCGTTATTGTTTAGCAAACAAACCAGTGCAGCCTGATTGAGGAATAAGTGGTGGTGGAGGAGAAAGGCGCAGGTGAAGTGCTGAGGCTTGTGTTTGATTAGGCTGATTTCGTAATTCCTGTTGACCCCCCACCCCACCCCCCACCCCAATCACTTCTTCACTAACCATGACTATTACTACTGCTGGCCTCCCCTTGATGAAGTGCTCTCCGCCCTGGTCACTGGGGAGTGAGTGATGTGAGCCATATGGTGGTGAAGAGGCGGCGTAAATCAGCGGACGCTTTGCATCATACTGTATGTCAGGTGTGGGTGTAGCGGAAAGGCATCCATCTTCTACACATCTCTATCCATCACTCCGGGAGATGACCAAGATGTTGGTAAACACTTTGAAAGTAACGCCACAGGGCATTTTTATGAATTACCTCACACTCACATACTATATCCATACCACTGAGGAAAGGTTCGATGAAGTACGTCTGCACACATTTAAAACAGTACGACATTTCTGAACAAAAAGACTCTTATCTGCCTCTTACGACAGTAGTGAGGTGCAATTGTGGTGTGTGTAAGTGTGTGTAAGTGCGTGTGTGTTAAAAGGTGAAGACATCTTTTGTGATGTCAAGGGTTTTGAACAACCCGGTTCCATTTGTCTGTTAAACGGCTGAAGGTTGCTTCTCTCTGCTCGTCTCCTCTCTCAGCCAGCGGAGCCTGCAAGGTCAAATCTGTGATTGCCTTCTTGAAAGGGTTATTTGTACCAAAGCGTTTGTCACTTGGCTAAAGCCACGATGGCTTCATTTCAGCCGACAGATGTAAAATGATCTGATATGCATAGTGACTTAATAGAACAGAGACTGCAGGAAGAGGAGACAATCGTGCTCTGGAGAAGGTATTCAAATCATCATACAGTAACAGACGTACAACAAAATAAAAGGTTTCTATTTACGTTCCCTGCATTAAAAACTATTACTCACAGATGCTGCAGTTAGTTTTATTATTTTATGTATTTATGAAAGTTGCACGAAGACGAGACAACTGCAATTTGCCTTTACTTGACTGAAGTTTATACAGTGTTTTTTCAACTCAACACTTTGGCTTTTTAGTTTTTATAAATAAATAAATAAATAAATAAATAAATAAATAAAGGATAATATTGGAAAATGGTAGGATTATATTCTGCCTTGGCAACATCAGAATTGAAGAAAAAAAAAGAAACACAAACCATTTTCTTCAGTTGGAAACAGAAGGATACTGGTTACAGACAATGTCCTGCCCTGAGCTGGAGTCTATCCAAAATCCCAGGCAATTTTCTACAGCAACTATGGTCTGAGGCGCGACTGATGCAGTGACCAGTGAAGCAAAATCATTTCTTTGACAGGCCCCACCAAGATGGAATGACAAGAAATGAAAAGTTCAGCACAGAGCAACAATAGCCTTATTGGGGAACACGGACCATGTGACGCACACACACACACACACACACACACACACACACCTCATTGTGGAGGAATGTCTTTTGATACAGATGATCATGAGGCTCCGCCATGCGTCACTGGGTCCCGGTGGCTCTGGTGAAATATTAGTGCTGCTCCATAAATATGTTTCCTTCTCAGGGTTTAAAGTGAAAACACACACGTCATCACTGTAATCAAACAATCAGACTTTTTTATTGAAATACTAAAGACACACAACCTCACGAAACACACACACACTCACTTGAGTCCCACTGTCTGAGCTCTGTGTGCTGTTTGGATTCCTTAGCATTCTCAGCGGGAAGCTGCTAATCACGCTGAGGATATTTTAGGGCCATCTGCAGACAACCAGGATTTACACACTGACACAAATCCTTCGATCTGTCCATTCATCAGTTGTCGAAACCGCCACTTGGTTCTGCACCGGTTCTTGATTTCAGCCCTCACAAGCAGCGGTTCAATAAGCACACGTGTGCACACAGGGGGAAAAAAAAATCTGACTGTTTGTGACATGATCACAGGAAGCAGGAAAGGGGGGGGGGGGTGAGAAATGAAAAGGCGAAGGCGTCAGGTAAAAACGGGTTTGCATTTCACTTCTCATTTTCCCGACGCTGTCAGCAAACAGCTTGAATGATTAACACCGTCGACCAGCTCGCGTCAAATCTGTTTCTGTTGATGGATGTGATCTCGCTGCTGCAGATTATCCAAAACAAAGCAGTCGACTGTGTGGATAAAAAGTTCATTTCTGGTTATCACCGTTTCAATTTATCACCTCTGTGGCTGTGAACACAAGCCTCCATCTCTGTCTTGACCTTTCAGGCTGTGCACGGGTTTCATTTATCACCAGAGTTACAAAAAAAAAAAAGATATCTCTGTAGATCACTCTCTTATTTTGAAGAAAGCACAACACTCGTGTGCTGTTTGGATTCCTTAGCATTCTCAGCGGGAGGCTGCTAATCACGCTGAGGATATTTTAGGGCCATCTGCAGACAACCAGGATTTACACACTGACACAGATCAATCCTTCGATCTGTCCATTCATCAGTTGTCGAAACCGCCACTTGGTTCTGCACCGGTTCTTGATTTCAGCCCTCACAAGCAACGGTTCAATAAGCACACGTGTGCACACAGGGGAAAAAAAAATCAGACTGTTTGTGACATGATCACAGGAAGCAGGAAAGGGGGGGGGGGGGGGGAAATGAAGGGGGTGAAATGAAAAGGCGAAGGCGTCAGGTAAAAACGGGTTTGCATTTCACTTCTCATTTTCCCGACGCTGTCAGCAAACAGCTTGAATGATTAACACCGTCGACCAGCTCGCGTCAAATCTGTTTCTGTTGATGGATGTGATCTCGCTGCTGCAGATTATCCAAAACAAAGCAGTCGACTGTGTGGATAAAAAGTTCATTTCTGGTTATCACCGTTTCAATTTATCACCTCTGTGGCTGTGAACACAAGCCTCCATCTCTGTCTTGACCTTTCAGGCTGTGCACGGGTTTCATTTATCACCAGAGTTACAAAAAAAAAAAAGATATCTCTGTAGATCACTCTCTTATTTTGAAGAAAGCACAACACTCAGCAGCAACATTCTGGTTTTACCCGGGACAGCCACGCTGGGTAAATCAAATAACTTCAGTTTCATGCTGTGGGGGTGCAACTCCAACGTCTGGCTCGATTCTCTGCCTCCTTCCTCACAGACGCGTTTATTCATGGTCTTCCTGGTTTGTCCTGATGGGATCTGGCCGTGTTCACACCCAGTCTCAGCTCAGCCCGGACGAGTCTTGATGTGAGAAGTTCCATATAAGACTAACATTAGATATGGAAAAGCAGCCCGCTCAACCTGATGTCTCCTGGGACGGCTCGCCTACATATGAGATGGCAAGCTCCACCACCGCTGTGTGGTTTCCAATAACACAGGTGATGAATATGATAATAGGGGTTCAGTCTGCCTTGTGTGTCAATCATGCTGGAATCAGGTAAAGTGGCACTTTCTGAGGAAACGATCAGGCTTGAGTCGATGCAAACGCTCCAGAGACAACGACAGAAGGAACACAATCAAACGCAGCCACGAGTCCTGGCTCCTCTGGGATGCCTCGCAGCTAACGCCAAATCGAGATCGCTTCAACCTCCACGCTACAAAAATAGTCTAACAGCGTGCTACTTTTATTTATTCAAACGCACAAAAGCCTTAAACAGAGATGATTGGTTTTGACGTGTTGTACTTTCTGGAGGACTTTCTTATAAGAATTTAAGAAAGTTTGTTTCAATATGACTCATGTTTTTTGTGATGGGAGAAAATGAGGAAATCAGGTGACATGAGGCCAAAAAGGTCAAAGTCAGGAGGAGGTCAAATGGCCAAATGACAACAATGTCATTGGCAGTAATTCTATGCACATGATAGATCTGTGTACAGGGGGTCCTCGAGTTACGACGGAGATCTGTTCCTGAGAATGTGTCATAAACGAATTTCGACGTAAGTTGGAACATACATTCATTGTGCCATTGTGCATACATTGTGCCACTAGATGTCGCTATAACACCACCCTACAATAAGAGTTTACTGTGGTGATTTGCCTTTTGTCCCTCTTGTCCCTCTTGACACACCGTAGGGGTTGACATCGCGAGTGTAATGAGCATTTCCTTTAGAGTTCTGATATCAACCGTGTAGACCCTCTGTTGTGAATAAACCTACGGTATCGCCACGATCCCGAACGCATCTGTGTCCGTGTGCATCTCCTTACCGGCTGCCCCCCCCCGCCAGCCGTCCATTTCACATAAGTAAACACAAGGCAGAGTAGCCTAGCTGTGCTGTGGAGGTGTTGGAGAGCCGGCAGGTGAGCTGAGAGACAGAGAGAGCGCTCACCAACTAGTCCCCATGCGAAGTCTGTACATATTTACGGGGAAAACCGCTTAAGCCGAAACAAGGAAGTTCACGGGAGATGTGTCGTAACCACGAAAACGACGTAACTCCTGACCGTCGTAACTCGAGGACCCCCTGTATATGATGACAATTCTGACTTTGGTTCATTGGTAAACACGCAGCCGTCTTGTGCAGCGAGCTGTATATTTATAGCGATGTGCTCGCGTATGAAGAGCGAGCCACTTTCAAGACATTCAGTGAGTCACCTCCAGACATTATGATTTTTTTTCCCCCCGTGTCATTTAATGTGTCATTTGCTGCCATGTCATTAGGTTAATGACAAGGTGGAGTCAGCGTTGGTGAAGTTAGTGGGGTGTGGCGTTTAATCACTGTGATTTAAATGACAGGAAGACCAGAAATGTTTCGCAACATCATGCAAAGAGACTCCAGGAAAGAGGTGTGTTGTTTTGTTTGGAACACGCTAAACACGTGAAATAATGGTGGTGAATCAGGTCGGGCTGACTTGTCTGAGAGGAGAATTTAAACAGCTGTCAATCAAAAGAGGGCGGGGCATAATAATAATGGGCATAAGTTGTTGTGCAATTCCAACGTGTGAGGGTGATTACAACAAATTGAGGCTTTTGAAACCTCACAAACACAGCTGGCTATACTGAAAATGAATCACGAGTCAAAGTCGTGAACACGAATCTGGTTCATCTCTTCGTTGTGGTTTTCGGTGTGCGTCGTTCTGGTGTGCCTTCAAACGAAAGCTCAAAGTGTGCGATTCCAGTGTGAGTGTCAGTGAAGCAGACCCAGATTTTACATGTCACTGATTTCACAACTCTGATTTCAAGCTTCATGAAGGACCTGTGCAAAGTTTACACACACTGAGTGAAGAGTCCCAATCCAGAGACTCCATGTCTTTAAGTGGTGTTTGTCTAAATATTTCTCCAGGAAAGCAGAGTGGAATAGATCATCCAGGCCCAAATGACAAAACGATGGTTTCTATTTGGTTCCTGGTGAGCCAAGAACTTGACACTGTTTATCTCTAATATACAATGCACCATATTGCACGAACAAAACAAGATGTCTGAGTCTCATGCATAAAACTGCTGTTTGTTAGAAACACGGCTTAGTGGAGATTTGACTGCATCTTGCATCAGGGTCTCTGTGATGCAAACTGCTGTTTACCTAGCGATGAAATGCAGCCTGTGACATATTCTCACATGTAATAAGCTTGGACACCGAACTGGGCTTTTATAAGAACCAAATTACAACCTAGCATGCAGCTGTCACTTTGCTTTTGTCAGCACGGCCACCCACTAAATATCACCTCGCTCATCTCCGCACAGAGCACGACGGCTGCTGCACATGGACACAGATCCACTCTAAACCTACTTAAACATATACGGATATACTGTGTTGTGTACAATCCATGCAAATACTGTATTCGTATCACATCTGACTTTAGCCGATAAACAATATTTACAACAAACAATGTTCCCAAATGATATGTTGTGCTGGTATAGGAAGCATCAGGCCTACAGCTCCTCTCGTCCATAAAATGGTGAAAGTCAGTTTAAGTGAATGGACGCTCACTAGATAAGGTTAAACAAGGTATTTTTTTTGCACACGACGTGCCTCGTGGCCATTGTTGCCATTTATGCATGACTGGACTGGCCTGCACCACGTAGGGTCAGCTGCTGCGCTGCGCTGTGGGTGGGTAACAGGGCTGGATTTAATGCATCTAATGCAAGTGCTCATTAAAGGAGGTAAACAAGGGAGTTAAGTGGATTAAAGCCGACATGGTTTCCAGGGCCGCGCCACTGGGTGGGTTCCCTTCCACCACACAGCCCACCTCCACTGGACTCCCAACACCGTGAGCTCCTGCTGCTGTTTCATTTGCAAACACAACTCCTGCATTCTGACTCATTCCTCGCTGACTGATTTGTGGCCCGACAAAATGAAGTCATTGGGCCGACGCCAGCTGTGCAGCCCCTCGGTCCTCTCGTCCTGTCACTTCCTCTCTCGTTTCCCATCTACAGCCTTTCATAACCCCCAGTCGCTCCAGTCTCTGCCCCCCTCCTCCCTCGGTGATGACAGTCGCCGCTGTGCTGCGTGGAATAGCTGAGGCTGACTGCACGTCTCGTCAGTCACGATAAAAATCTCTCTGCTTAGTGCCGCACATGATCCAGATGAGAATTATAATTTTGACCACTTTGATTCTGCACAACACGGGTCACGCCAGACACAAGCTACGTATCCTTCACGGCCGGGACGGCATTCATAATCAGACAGAAAGTGGGAATACATCAGGGTAAGCGCGGAACATAGACAGTAACGATGGCTTTTAAAATGGAACAAGAAAATGATGTGTTCTGCTCCGGGCTCACGTCCTCCATGTGGTAGCCTTGACAACGCTGTTAACTTGAGCGTTGAACACGGGTGGCGGACTGACCTCTGCACCGCCGTCAGAGTACAGATACGATAATGCCATATGGCTGTCATAATTACAGTTGTCACATTCCACACCAAAAATAGCTCTCTGGGTGCAGAACACTTAAATCATGTTTATTATTATTATCGCAGCAGATGATGTGGTACAAGAGCGGGGCACAAACTGCATATATATATATATATATATATATACATATATATATATGTTCTGATGATGATATATTCAGAGTCCTTCTCATGTTTTGTCTCTGTTCAAAAGTGTCCCAGAAACAAAACGATCAAGGCAATCAAGATGAGAGATAAAACATCAGATAGTTTTCATCGTGGTTGATAACAGCTCAAGGGCATGTGTGTGTGTGTGTGTGTGTGTGTGTGTGTGTGTGTGTGTGGGGGGGGTGTTCTCTTTTGGCAGGATGGAAAGGGATAGTTAGAGGTCAATTAAAAAAACGGACTGAATTGAAACAGAGTGCGTTTTGTGGTTTTCGGGGAGAGAAGGAAATGGTAGTCAAACAAAACCGAGAAGATAAATGTTTGACTGGAGAGCGAGAGAGCACACGAGTGAGAGAGAGAGAAGGGCGGGGGGTGGATGGGGGGGGGTTCGCTCTCAGCTTGTGGTGCTTGCAGAATGGGGGGGGGGGTCCTTCGCCTGCATTAGCACTGCAATGTCAGTGAGGACTAGTGAAGCTGCATCACTGACTGTAAGAATGGATTTTATGCTACAAAGCTATGAAGCCCATTTACTAAATGACTAGAGTCAAATGAAAAGATGCGGTGGAATATCCTCCGTCACTCGCTGTTTGTGATCGGCGAATACACAATGTGTGTTCCCATGACACACCAAACAAAATATCACAACAGTGCATAGATGTGAGAGTTGTGCGTGAAGGAGCTCACATGATTTTTTAAAAAAATTTTTTTAACCCCTGTTCAAACCCGGGGCTGATTGTTGAACTACAAGTGGCGTTTGTGTGATTCAGCAAACAAATAACTAAAAATGTGACGGGGAGAGAAAAAAAGGCAAGACCTCTTGTGCACATAGAAAATAAAGGGAAGCAGACAATTGGCGTGGGCTCCTGAACCACTTGATGAGGGGCCATCATTCAAACACGGGAGATGAAATTCAGGAGGAAATGAGGAAACGAACACAGCCAGTTGCCATTGACTAAATGACTAGAGTCAAATGAAAAGACGCGGCATATATTTATATTTTCTAAACAATATCTAAACATGACTCTATGCTAAATGCAATGGGAATGGTGTACATGTCAGTGTTGTTCCTGTCTGCGTTTGTGTGTCCGATGCCTTTTGGGAGAAGAAAAAAAAAGCGGCAGGCGGAGGAGCTTTGTGATTTATCAGCACGTGTTCAGGGAGGTGGCCAGGGAGTTGAAAGAGGGGGCAATGCATCGATGCCCAGTCAGCACATGGAGCTGCAGTGCAATATACTATAGGCAGCATGCGCACATATGAAAAAAGAAGAAGGATCAAGTCCAAGCACCAGCCGTTAAAAATAGCTGCCCTCCCTGGCACTTTTCTATACCTTGCAGGAAGATCTCTACCTAATAATAGCAAATATACAGACATGGCTCAGGGCCACAGCAAACAGAGTGGAGCAAGGCAGACTGGCACGCCTGGAGGATGGACGCACTAGGTAATGGTAATGCTTCTGGAAGACCGGCTTCCTCCTCAGGACACACCACTCACTGTACACAGTCCCTCAGCCCTGTGTAATGAGCTCCAGCGGACAGATATGAAGTATATGGAGAGGAGGTGGAAGCCTGCGATGGTGCGGTGATATATCGCCCGCTTGTCCACAGCAAACAAGAATCATTTCCAGACATGCCATAAAACATGAGTCGGGCTGAACATCCCAGACCAGGCTGCGTGCAGGCCACCACACATAAAGAGAGGGAGAAACGACCTTCAGACGCTTTGGTCGACGGCTGTTGTGAACATCCAACGCAGCTGAAGTGGTCACGTCACGGTCAAGCAGACAAGGCTGTTAGGCACCAGTCCATCAAATGATGGACGCCTCCCTTCACAATGGTGTTCCACTAAAGAGGTCTTTTAAATTCATTAAATACTTCCTTTACTCGGGATACGCCCACGCAGGCCAGAAACCATTAGACTTGCAGATCAGTTTGGCGCAGAGCACAAAGAAACTTCTTCCCAGTGATTCTGCATATCTGGCCACTGTGGAGGAATATCCCCTGTCACTCGCTGTTTGTGATCGGCGAATACACAAAAATATCACAACAGTGCATAGATGTGAGAGCTGTGCTTAAAGGAGCTCACATAATTTTTTTTTTTCTAACCCCTGTTCAAACCCGGGGCTGATTGTTGAACTACAAGTGGCGTTTGTGTGATTCAGCAAACAAATAACTAAAAATGTGACAGGGAGGAAAAAAAAAGGCAAGACCTCTTGTGCACATAGAAAATAAAGGGAAGGAGACAATTGGCGTGGGCTCCTGAACCACTTGATGAGGGGCCATCATTCAAACACGGGAGATGAAATTCAGGAGGAAATGAGGAAACGAACACAGCCAGTTGTCTGCGATATGATTTCTAATTTGCTACTTGCCACGGCCAAGTGGAAGCGACGCTGTTTCCAAACAAAACATCAGAAAGTGTAAATTGGATGTGCGGTGGAACAGCGAGGCTGTTGTTTACAACGTGTGGGTCACAGTGTAGAGGCACTGGTCACGCTACAGGTGCCTCCACACAAAACGTCTAACAGCGTTTCTTGAAGCATGATGGGACAGAGAACTGAATGACATCATTACATAGCTTAATTTATCAATTTGTTTACTCTGAGATGACTCAGACGGCACATTATGGATAAACTTCTACAGCTATAGGAAATTTGTTTTGCTTCTGGGCTATTTTACATATACATATACAGGGGGTCCTCGAGTTACGACGGTCGCTAGTTACGTTGTTTTCGTGGTTACGACACATCTCCCGTGAACTTCCTTGTTTCGGCTTAAGCGGTTTGCCCCGTAAATATGTACAGACGCACGGGAACTAGTTGGTGAGC
>JAFBJQ010000915.1:302322-349822 GCA_016785345.1 Trinectes maculatus
TCAGGATCCAATGCGCTCTGGGAAATGGAAGACATTTAGACAGGCACAAATGTTAAGGGAGCCTGTATAGTTTAAGCCTTCAGCCGATCATCACAGAACAGAGGAACAAGAAAAGTTTAAATGGGTCTGACTGCTTATCAGCTCAGTGTGATGGCTTAATGGGACATTAGACAGAAACTTAAGAGAGAGACAATGCTGTGTTTGGGATTTTTTAAAATAGTTTATGCATGCACCAAGTCAGGGGCCAGATGGCTTCGTCCTGCCCCGCCTTGTCGTTTTGTTAACGGTGCCCACTGAACGGAAAAATGTACCGCGCTATATAGAGACGTGGCTGGATTAGTCAGCTGAATATAAAAAAGGTCATAATGCTTAGTCAGTGGTACTGTGACTTCAGGAGGAATATTTGATGAACAGTCCTCAGGTTGACACGTCGCTGACATTAGAGGAAAAACAGGGGCCCTCCAGCTCTATGTCTCCTCACAGCATTCCCAGCACACATCAACAATGACCCTTTACAATGACTTCATTCTATTCTGCATGGAACTAAAATAGATGTGGATCTAACGGTGTATTAAAGCATTGTTTCAAAAAAGTGTACTGTGTGTTGACGGTGTACTGACCCCGTCCTTGCACCTGACAAACAATACAATTTCAGGAAGTCCATACATCTAACCCCATCCAGGAGAATCACTTTGATTTTTGGATGAAAATCTCTTTAGCCCACCTGTCAAACATGCTCGTGCAGGTGGCTGCTCACCTTGATCACTGGTCAAGTTCATCTGTGAGCGAGCAGACAGCATAGCCGTGTTTCTCCGCAGATGGGACCGGACAGATGGAGACTGTACCGGAGCAGCTGATGTCCTTGGGCACTGGAAAATGTAAGCGTTGTGGACGGAAAGTAGGTAACTGCCTAACGCTGTACTTTTGGTGAGTGACTAACCCTATTAATTCAACCTCTGCTTCAACCCATTAGTATGCAAGTCCGAGGTGAACGTCATATCAGCTTTTAAACAAATACCACAGGCATCAAGGACTTGGACACAACCAGGTCACCCCGCTGAAAAGAAATGCATCAGATATTCAAATAGCTTTGCTTTAATCTATTTCTGTTTGACTTGCATCATTTGTACCAGACCAGATTCAATATTCCCCTTCACGGTGGAAGAATACAGCTGAATTCAGCATCAGGCTTTGACTTTGATGGGAGGATCAAACAGTCAGACCACAAGGTGAAGTACCTTCAGGTCTCCAAACAAACCTCTTTAGTCCTTCACCTCTTATCGCTCTTCATTCAAGAGGAGATTGCCTTGGTCGTTTTTCGTCTTGCGTGCGAGTTATTCCTTCGCAGATCCCGCCGCGAGGTTCCTTCACCTCATGGTGAGATATAGACAGATATAAAGAGATATAAAGGGACCTCGGAATGATCAAATCAAATTCCCTTTGCCATCGCTGGCAAAAACTGGGACGAAAGAATTGTTTTTATTTTGGTGTCTCAACATTTTTCTTCTTTCCAGGTAAGCTAATGAAATTTAAAGATAAGCGCTTTGTAAATGACTAAACCAAAAATGCTTTCAACAAAAGATCGCAGTGGAAATTTTAGGTCGTTTTTATTTTTCATTTCATTTACTGACACTGTAATTTGTATGGTTACATACAATGTATTGATTTCTTCTAGATACCATCACTGGCCCCTCCCTTAGATGCTGTCATCCTTTGAGACGTCCGCTATCCAGCTATTGTATGTGTGGATGCAGAACCACAATAAAGCAGCATTGATTTTTTTTTCTTTGTGCCCCCTTGATTTTAAAGGACAAAAGAAGGAGAAGCCGTTGCTTGAAGATTGTACCTTCAATTGAAATGCAGATCGACGGCTTGTCTGCTGGCAGGTGTCGCTCACTGGGAACCATTGTGTGTATTTGCCCGGGACACACAGCCAGCCTTTTTATGGAACAGCCCAACTTTGTTGTAATTAGTTTGTGATAGGAAGTGCGCTAACAAGCTCGCGGACACATTTGGTTTACACGTTCTTCAGGCTCATTTCTCAGCTACGTTTTGGGTTTATAAACAGTCAGTGAACAATTAACGTTCAATTATTTATGACTCAGAAAGACAAGGTTGTTTTATTGTTGATGTTAAAGCGGCTTCAAGGGAAAACAACTCAAAGTCACTCAAACTACTCTTATTGAATATTAAGATTATATGTGTATATATATATATATATATATATATATATATATATATATATATTTTTTTTTTCTTTTTTCCTCCAGCAGGTTTGTCTGCTCACTCACATTGGCCGGAGAGACTCATCACGTCAGGTGACTGCAGTGAAGTGGACAACAAATCACTGCAGTTAATCGCCGCTCTCCATTACCCGGCGTGTCAAAGCAAATAAAAAAAATGGATCCCACAGGTGTAGTTATTTTAATTAGTTTGCTCAAAGCAAACGCAGGAAAGAGCCAGAACGTTTGCCCGTGGGGGGAATGGTGGGGGGTGGGGGGGGTGGATTAGTGAGAGAGGAGCTGCTCTCAAAGTGTGGAAAAAAAAAAAGAAAGTCAGACGCTGCCACGGTTACATTCGTCCTTCCTACACAACAACTCAAGGACAACCTTGTGTGTGAAACTGACCCAGGGCTGTTATGGTTCCTTGAATATATATATTCCCATTGATCTGTCAACAGGGTTCTGCTGATACCTACGGAGCGACTCTGTGTAGGTGCTTGGCAGGATCCTGAGGAGAGGGGGAGGAGCACCCTGTGACCTTTTAAATACAAGATGGTGTTCTCAATTAGCTTCATATCAGAGGAAGCAGGCTTGTCTGCGGGTCCCTCAGGATGAGTACTTTAATTACATCTAAGGAAGGTAAATATATGTCTTTCTGGCCGTGTGAGGAGAGGACCTTGGCTGCACAGCATCACAGCACTTTTACTCCATATATTGACAGATGTGGACACAGTGAAGGGCTTTTGCAGGCTCTTCACTGAAGATGCGTATTTCTGCGTTGACGGAAACCACAAAAACCCATTTTTACCCCCTGACAGCAACAACAGATTGGAGACATAGCAACTCAAATGGTGTAACAGGAGTCTGGGGATGAGCAACTGAAGCATTGTCAGAATACATGAGGTTTTGATGCAATGCTTGATACTTGGACGTGACGCTTCCTCTCGAACCTGCCGCGTTTCCAAGCTCGGCACACGCTCACGTGGAGCTGATAGATTTAAGAGGGTCACCTTGGCTTGGATGCCGTCACCTCTCTGATGGCCTGCCTGTCTCTCTTTCTCCTGATGCAGCAGTCCTGAGAGTACAAGGGATTGGGTGGGTGGGTTGCATCTGTGTGTTGTATTAATCATCACACATGCTCATACAGCCTCTATCAAAGTCTCCCACCAGCTGCCACTTTAACCTGCCCTATCTCCATCAATAGACAATTACCTCAGTCCGGTGGAGGATTTATCCCCGTGTTTGCCTTCGCCAGACAATCACTTGCAAATTCAATTGAGTGAAACAAAAGGTTAATAGGTGCGCGTGGGAGGCAGAGAACATAAACAGTTTGCTGAGGAACCTGATGGAAATGGATTCTCATGCGAGAGAGGGTTAACTAAATTTTCTCCGACGATTTAATGCGCGTCTCTTCAGCTCTAATCTGTATCAATACGTCAGATAGCCAGATGGTGGCTGTGAGGCATTGTGGGAATAGAATAACTGACAGGCAGAAGAGCTTGTAAGACAGATAGAGGGGGTGGGGTGGGGGGGGAGAAGCCGAGTCAACGTACACTGAAACTCCATGATGTAAATAACCAACACAAAACCCCACAGCAACTGTATGGATTTATATAAAAATAATATTCTGGATTTGACTTTAGCTAGTTCTGTACTTTGGGGGTTAATGACAGTTAATGACAATAAGTGTTTTTGGAGAAACGGTCTATTATGTTTGAATGGAACAAGTTGAGTTGTCTCCCAAAGGAAACTGTGACATTTCTAATTATGTAACCACATTTTATCTGCTTTTCTCCTCACCTCCCAGCTACTTTTTTCTCCTTACAGCTGTGTATTAAAGTAAGGCAATAAGTGATAAATTAGTCCGCTAATGTGCATCTGATCGTCAAAACAGGAATTAAAGTCCATTTTAGACCTTTTTGTTTTTAACCATGAAAAGCGGCTCAAGCTTTCCCTCAGGATTCTTTTTCCTTCAGTGCCAGTCTGGCTGGTATTTACTGGGCGCCTCTGACCACGTCTCTGCTCTGACCTCTTGTTTTGCTTTAGGTCCGGCCAACACAAATGTCACAGGAACAGACTATTTTTTTTTTTTTTTTGAAAATAAACAATGGATCCGCGATTCGGTCATAAGCACTAACTCCCAGGAGTTAGGGATGTATGAGGGCTGGCAGGTAATGAAGGGGGATGAACCTTTGGTCGTTTTGGTTCTGGCATCCTTTGTCGTTTGCCCACTGTATTTGATGAAAGGGCAAAGCAGCTAAATTCACCGACTGGACAGACGGCGAGGGCAGATGTCAACCTGTATTTCAAATAACTGCTCTAAACACAGTAAATCTAGATAGATAGATGCTCTATTTATCCTGAGGGAAATTCAGGAATATAAGGTTTTCTTAATGCCTCACTCAACTGGAATCAAATCACTAAAACACTCCGATAGGACGACTCACAATAGAAAATAACGAATATAAATTTTAACAAGTAAAAAAAAAGCCAGCATATATACAGTGTGCTCAGTTCAGAAAAATAGATATCTGTCTCAGCATGACTTTAACGTAAAATGTTTGTGGTAAACAGCGATGTGATGTTTGTTATCTATACCCTGTGGTAATGCAAACGCAGATACTTCAGATGCTCCTGATGTGAAATGAATGTGGGTTAAGCACAGATTGGTATCTGCAGGATGCCTTCATAAGAAGCACGCGGAGGCATCACCTGCTGTCAGAAGTGAAGTTCTCCTGCGTGTTGATTCTCGCTCATCAGCACGGCCTTATCTAAAAGCACCTGACATTTTTGAGTGCATAAAGCCAATTCCCGAACAATGATGGAGTAGGGATGGAGAGATGGTGTAATCTGTTGGTGCGGCATGCTGGGAGATCAGAGGGCATGTGGAGAAGCAAGAGTAGCTTTTTCTTTTTGGTTTTTTTGGTCCCTGAGTAGCTCGTGCCGACGACAGGCCACGTCCTGTGCAGAGCAGCCGCAGCAGGCCGGGCTAATGGCATTGAAAGCAATTAGAGAGAAGAAGGGGACCCTGTAGGCATGGCAACGCTCCTGATACTGTTTCATAAAAAACTCAACATTTGCCTTTCAGATATGTGAATTAAGTAATGGGACACATTCTGAGGCATATGAGGGCAACTATGTACCTTTAACTGCTTTAAGACATAGGTTTGCTGTTTACTTATGAAAAATGTATGAGGAGCTTGTCTTGGACACACACACACACACACACACACACACACACACGCACACACACACACACACACACACACCAAAAAAGAAAAAACAAAGAAGAAAAAACAAAGAGACTGAGAAAAGACAGAGCAGTGAGAGACCTGAGCTTTCTGTACATGCCACAGTTTTTTTTAGCACACCGTGATGGTGGGCTATGTTTACATATTGTGTGACAACAACCAAACTCACAGTTTAGAGAAGGCAGGGGATCTTCTGTTTACACTAACAGTAAATTATTTGTCTGCTTAACCCGTTTACACTGCAACTATTTTTAGCGCTGAATGTACTTTGTGTAAATGCTAACAATGAACGATTGCAGTTTTGATAATAACACTGGTGGATGTTTTTTGTGAAATATGCATGCTGGGAGAATGCATATAAAATATGTATCATTACATTGCATTTTTAAATTCTAAATGAGAAATAACATACTGTCACCTGCAGTATCAATCAGGTTGCTGGGAACAAACGCCCTTAACACCCTTTAGTTGGTTTGACCTTTTCCGTGGATGATCTCAGTAATTATGTTTGGCATCAGATAATGAGTAATGTGTAGCAAATCATATTAACTCATATTAATATCTGCAACCTTGGCATTAACCCACGTTTACATGCCTCAACAGACTATTAACAGGAATTTACCATTCCCTCATACCCCCAGTCTTTTTGCTGTTTACTTGATGTTGCAAGCCAAGTTGCATGTTTATCATGGAGCCCGGCCAACTGTTTGAGGCTATGTTGTTTTACATGGAACACTTAGCTCTCATGATATATGAAGAGAAGCTAGAAGAAAAAAAAAATCAGGTGAAAGTTAATGTTAGAATTTCTTTACCTATCTGGCCTTGCTGTGTAGTATTAACTTTCATGTTTTGCTGTATTATAAATGAATGTCACATACATTAATGACACAAATCATTGCTGATTAAAATAATCTTTTAATAGCATTACTTGCTTAGCAAATAACAAACTGTGAAGCTTTAAGGGTGATGGGATACACTGTGAGATTTACTGCTATTGGTTCATAGATAATTATAATAATAATGGATTAAAGGTGCCTGATATAGTGTGTGGCCATAAATGAGTAGGACTTTTCCCTTTACCCACAAGATAGGTCAGGTGTCTATACAGTGAGCATCATAATTGGAGTAGACGTTTCTAGTTGGGGTGGTGGGCACACGGAGCTCACACTGTTACGCTAAATGCCTCTCTCTGATAGGATTCCTGCCCCTTTACATTCAGTGAGAGGCATCAGTGGGGAGAAGATCAGTGGCTTCCTCTACAGATCATCTCAGTTTATCTCCAGCGAAAGCCAGTCAGACCATAATCCAACTACTGTGCTGCCCATCTGCTCAGCTCATTGAGGGCAAATGGGGACTCTCACCTTTTAGCACCCACACGAACAGGAAAGCGGCAGCACTGTTCACAGGTTAAATGCACTTGTGAACAGCCACCATTATGAATCATTATTTATTAAATGGCACTTCATGGGCCTGGCCACTTGAAATGGTCACAGTCCTCAGCAAGGACTGTTGTAGTTTTGGAGATAATGGAAGAGGGGAGTGGGGAGGATATTGCACGTGTCTCACATGACTGACTCTGTGTAGAACACCTGACAGAGGCCAGAGTTAACCATCTGATCTCCAACAAGACAGATCCTGAATAAAATGTGGCAGTGAGAAGAAGGGGTTTATCTTATCTCAGTATTTTGACTT
Source organism: Trinectes maculatus (assembly GCA_016785345.1). Taxonomy (NCBI): domain Eukaryota; kingdom Metazoa; phylum Chordata; class Actinopteri; order Pleuronectiformes; family Achiridae; genus Trinectes; species Trinectes maculatus. Next base: position 309,488 of record JAFBJQ010000915.1, read on the forward strand.
GACTACAGATTTATTTTACGGCTAATTGCTTCCTGGTGTTATTCACTTCTTGCCAGTCTCATGTGTATATTAGACAACGAGCTGCTAAGAGCCTTCTGCTGGTGAGCCCTTCTCCTCATTGGATCCCTGCTTCTCTTTATCCATCGCACAGGTGGCCTCTGAGGGATGACTGAAGGGGTGTTGGAGGAGACAAGCCATGCAGAGTTTTCAGGATCTTGTCAGGACTGGGGCTTGGGGGACATAGAGTCTACAAATGTCAACAGAGGTGCCGGCCATCATCAGTTTTCAGGAAATACGATATGATAGGTGCATGGCCTAATATTGGGTAGTTTTCCCATAGCGGGTACTGTTTGGGGACAATGTCCAGCCGGTTTCTAATCACCTTTGTCTGCCACCAGCTGGGCCTCGGGGAGCTGAAGAATGGTTCGGTGAGAAAGTCCGTCAGGAGACAGAGTGAGGAGGTTGAGAATAGAGGAGAAGTGAAAAGGAGCGTGGAGTTGCCCTCCCCTGCAGCTCTGAGTATCCTGCATTTTCACACACGGAGTAAAAAAAAAATCTGGTAACTGACAGCCTGTCTTTCTCTGATTGTCTGACCATGAATTATTAATGGGAACACTTGTTCCCTTGAGCCATGGCACAGGCATATTCTGCTGTTTTACAGGTCCATATTCTTCTCAGTGTCTTCTGATGTCGGACACGCAAGGTGACGAAAAACCTGCAGAATTACGCAACACGCGGGGTCATTTTAGTGAGAATGGGCAATATCGCAGGATGAGGTCCCCTCTGAGTTAGTGTGTGATGTGGATTGTGCGATCTTACAATTGTGTCGGACCCATTAGGAAAGCACTTAAAGAAGCAGTGGTTTCTAAAGGGCCTGTCGATCAGCTCCCTTTGTAAACACTGTTGATTTGTTGGGACTGCCTTGCAGTTGTCACTCATTACACCGATGTCCGTCCAGCAGAGCGTATCTGGCTGACTGTCAAGGCACAGAAAGATGAGGAAGCAAAGCGGGGATGGGGGTGTTGAGGGGTTTTGGGGGGTTGTGTGTGACATGATGGCAGATATAACCAAATTGCCCTAAACACAATAACAATGCTCCCAATGTTGAGCTGGAAGAACAAAGTCAGGATGTAGATCAGAGAGCCGGAGCTGTGGACTAAATTAAACTGCAACAGTGAGAGAATGTGACAGAGCTACCATGGGAGAGAAACGACGACGGAGCATCAGGGTTATATCTGATTTAATCCGAAGTGATACGGAAGTAATCCCTGCATTAGGTCTAAGAAACAGAAATAAGACAAACGGCAAGAACAGCACAACTAAGTCATCAGGCGTGGTCATCATCTGCAGTCCCCGCCCTGAGGGGTGGGCTCAGGAAGTAACAATGTCGGATCATGTTCTGACTCAGCATCTTCGCCCAATGTAAAGGGCAAATGCCATATTATAATAGTAAATTAATCCTCACTCAGATGATCAGGCTGTGAATTAATGATTTTACAAGGGGATTATTGGGAGGCATTATTATAGCAGATTATTTCTAAAAGTGCAAGACTATCCCGAAGCCACACCGCATCGCGTTTGAAACGGTTCATGTGATTAGGAGCCTGTGTTTCTGCACAAAATAAATTGATTCCTCTCACCTTAAAATCCCCCATAAATTAACTCAACGATGTATCACACTTTTTTTTATTCTCATTTGGAAAATACTGATAAATTTTCTCTCCATCCTCTGAACCTGTGTAGGCTATAATAAACTAGACCACTGAATCAGTCCAACAGGCATGTTCAGGCATCCCTATGCAATTAAAAACACACACGCACGCACACACACACACACACTTGTCAACATTTCAAGTTCATTTAGCTGTTTCCTTTCTTTATTCATGAGCCTGATCTTTCATTTGGAGAATCTTCACTTCACATGTTGTATTGCTTTCTGTCAAAAAGCCTGCCATCTCTCTCTAATAGCACCAGCTCCTGTGCAAATTTACTTCGCCCCAGCTCCTGTTTGTCTCCACTGAAAGATCAGACATACTGTCACTGCACACACATCCTGCGTTTCAGTTTGTACACAAAAGGTGTACACACACAGATGGAAGATACGCTAACCTCATAACAAGGGCTGTGGCTGGAGCTAAAATTCACAGACTTAAATTAGACTAAAAGGTCTGTTGTTGTTATTATATGAGAAAAAAAATATAAGGGCTTAATAGGCATTGATATTAAGTGTAATATACTGTACCTGCTGAGTATACATATAAGGCATGGAACTGAATATCTAGTTATCAGGAGTTGTGCCTTGAAAAAGCCATGTATGCATTGATCATCATGATCAATCTGCAAATGGATGGATTTGTGTGCGGGGGTGCACTGTCCTCTCTCTGCAGCATCACCATTCCCCCCCTCTCACATCAATCATGCTTACGTCCCATAATGCAATCAAACGCTTAATGGCAAACACGGCCCAGCAGCACAATGCTGATGCGGGGCATTTTTCTAGCTGGCATAAGTGGACACGTAGATAAGTGAGTTAGGCTAATCAGGGAGGGGGGGTAGTTGTGGCTTGGGGTATGTGCGTGCCCGCGCTTGCTCGTGTCTGTCTACGGTATCGATCACGTTCACAGTTGCGAGACCATGTTGGCCAACGTGCCTGCTAGTTTGATGGGTGTCCTTGTCTCCTCGCCGAGGCCCAGGACCCCAGAGGCTGTTCATGTGACAGGTGTCCCAGTCGATATGGAGAGCACAGACAAAGGTGGAAACAGAAAGACACCTGCTTTTTGCGGCTGCCTCTTTATGTCACAAACGACCTGTGCGCAAAGTCACGTTCATGCCTGACAACCGGAACCGCAGTCATAACCATAACCAAACAGCAAGGTGTCCTCATATGACTGGATCGAGGTCAGGTGTAGGGTGTGTGTGTGTGTATGTGTGTGTGTGTGTGTGTGTGAAGAAGGCATGGAGTAGCTGTAGATGAGCGGCTGTGTGGCACATTGAAGGAGGAGCAGTAATCACTATTCAAAACGCAAAGCCTCTTTATTATAGGGATACAGTGCAACGATGCAAGGCAGTCTTGCGTGAAATTGAAGAACTGACATACTGTATTTTCGTCTCCTTTTTTTTTTTATTTGTCAGCTTTCCTCAGTTCAATAACAAGTCGTGTCAGTCACTCACTCAACCCGAGTGGCGCTGTGTTATTATTTTTGCTTTTTCTGGCACGCTGAACTTTTCCCTTATCATCGCACTGAATGGGGCAGCCGATTGAAGCAACACGCTGTCGTGACAACTGAAAGCTCGTGTGTCGGCATGTGGATGGTTGCATCCCGGTGAGTGAAGGAGAGAGACCTTCCTTTGACGGGCTTCAAAAATATGTCCAGGAGAACGGGTGATAAAGGGGGTTTCGGGAAGGGACTGTCAGCAAAAATGATTATCAGCACCAGAGGACACAGCACAGGAAACGCTTCAGTGGTTCGCCACATTCTGGCTGTTATTCGCAACGACAACTTTTCAAGCGCTGCTTTGCATGACTTTATCTCTCAAATAATGCGTTCACCCAAAAGCAACACAATCCACCTGGGTTACGAGTGTGTCTAAACTGCCAGTCTGGCTGTCGTGTAAATGTGGTTGCCATCCATCACATGAAATAACTCAGTCCATACTATTTAAACTAGTGATGATTTTTGGCCTGACCTCTAAACTGGAGACACACATATCACGTCTTGTTTTGTCAACATGTCGAGTTTTCCACAAATGTAAAAGCTGTCATTATTCTTTTTAGTTGCCAATCGTTAACCATTTTTATACCTAGTGGCAATGGGGATTTAAGTTTTGGTTCATGGTCAATTGGTAAGTTTGCCTTTACACAATGCAATCGTCAGCAAAGAAAACTTTCATAGAATTTGAATGCATTGTTTTTGTTACAGTCCATTGACATTTTGGCTAAAGCAAAACTTAGATAACTTGCAGAAAAGTTTCCTACGCTGTCTGCTGAAGGCCTTTCATGCACTCAGATGCACATGGAGTTGCTATCAGTTTGACAGACTCAGTCCTGCAGCATGTGTTTAAAGTATTTCCATCCCACTGGCATGCAGTGTTGTCTCCATAGTACTGTAATGGGGGATTTACTGCCAAAAGAATCTTTTTTTATTTGGAGTAAAAGAACACCTAATTTTTTTTTCTCTGCCTGGCAGTATGGGTTTCTGTTACAGTTTGCAGTTGCAATTGGACACGACACTCCTCGTACAATTCCCACTGTTTCTTTCTGTTGTCAATGAGTACTTCTGAATGAGTTGACAGTGGGAGGTACAGTATGTCCCACGTGTCACATGTGATGTAAAGTACTGGCCATGGTTCCGTTCTGCCGATGCTTATAATAACATTTTTCATGAAAGCTGAAAAATGGAGATAATCATTAATACTAGGCTAGCTGGAGAATAAAACAACAAACCGATTTATTATATGTATTAGATGACATAATTATCAAAGTAAGGCCAAAAATGTTACAGAAAAATATTTCTCCCCACTTTCTACTGTATAGCCGTACACTGAACAGACATATTTTTCTACAAACTTCCTTTAGCTACCCTTATCTGGTTTCTGTCAAATGTTCACTGTCTCTTTCCTTCAACTGTGGCATCTCCCACTAGCCTTCTGCAACATGCACTGCACTCCTTGCAATGCATTTGACAAGATTTCAGGAGCCATTCTTTTCCTCCATCTGTATCCTGCCCTAAATCCTACCTATCATTAAATGTCAGACCTACAAGCCTATAAATAGTACTACATGCATATGTACAGTGTGTCGTCAAACTTTGAGACTACCTCTCTGTTCACTTAACAGTGTTATGTAGTGGTTTGTAGGCAGGAGTCAGTCAGTAAAACAATATCTGAATGTCCAGAAAAGCAAAACACAAGCTGCAGGGCAGTGAGGCAAGGAGCTGGTTGGCCTGGAGGATATTCAACAAGCATGACACATACAGGAGGAGGATGTGGAGCAGAAAACAGTGGAAAAACAACAGAGACGCTTATGTCCAAAAGACAAAAACTCAAATCCAAAAATCACCAGCAGAAGACAAGAGGTGGTAGATGTGCACTACCCAACACACTGAATCATCTGGTAACCAAGCAGAGATAAGACCAGGCTTATATAGAGCAGTAGATGAGCTAGGAAAAGAAGAAACAGGCGAGCCTCATCTGCTGCCGATGGAGAAGGTAGCCACGCCCACTGCCACGCCCCCCGCCACACACCTGAGAACAGTTTTATTTACATCTTGAGACTTGGGACTGGTGGAATTAAAAGTGAACACTGCACTACTTAGATTTCACACACTACTGGACGCAACCGGTCGGTCGGTAACAAATATGATACCACTGATGTGAGATACCATTGGAATAAATTGCTGTCAAATATCACACTATAACCCATTCATTCTAGCTCTACGCAAATAAATTCATCACATCTGGATGTGTGCCCTGCTTTTAATGTGGCCTGACCAAAAAGCTATAAAAATCTATTAACTCTCACTGCCAGCTTTGTTGGTATTGTATGTCGAGGTGAGGTATGTTCATGAAAATGGAAAAAATGATCTGTCCATGTAATATGAACAGATAGCAAAAAGTGCAGTTATCATTTCATTGAACTTGGATACTATGTTATAGCCAGGCAGTTGGTTAAGAGGCAAAAGCAAGGCTTATAATTGCACCTTTCATCTCGCAACAATACTCACAACGAATAAATTAACTAAATGTGTAAGTAATTGTACAGTATAACATCGTTTTAAAAGGAGGGGTACTTACAGCGTAACACAATAATCATAACCTGCATAATAAAATGAAACCACGGCCTTGAGATCTTAATCTCAAAGACTCATTTACAACATTTGGATATGTTTGGTTTTATGTGTGTTTTATGCCAACATGTTGGCTCAGTGGTTGCCATGGCATTTTATTTTATTTTTTTTAGTTCTAATTAAACCTCCTAGATTAGCTATTAAAAGAGAGTCACACAATATTCCCTCTAATTATTTTTAAGCAGCAGAACTGGAAAAAAGCCACATTTAAAACAAACAAAAAAAAACAGTGTGTGATTTTTTTTGAGCAGCGTTCTTTAAGATCCCTGTGAAAAATCTCAGATCTAGCGAGAGAGCGCTAAAGGAAACCAAAGCAGTGAAAAAGGCGTGTTGGTGGGTGGACGGGTGCATAGACAGAAGTGAGAGACTGGGTAACACCGCATGTCGCTGTAGCAGGAGGCGGAAACTGGGTGTATGGAATATAAAAAGCCCGAACACTGTTATCGTTGACTGTCTGCGTGTGTGAGATGCGATGTGACAGCTGAGCAGGGCTATGAGGGCAGAGATGAATTCACAAATGGTAGCCCCAGGGACCGGGGGTGGGTTGGGGGGAAGGAGGTGGGAAGGGGTGAGGGGGTGACGGTGCATGCGGGAGAGGAGAGGGGAGGATTATTGAGGGCTACTGAGGGCAAACTGTCTGCAGTGCAGCCAGAGATCACCATCTGCTATTTGTTGTTATGTCTAAGTAAGACTGTCTCATGGAACGACCACAATCAACCATTCATTAGTTCATATGCTACCAACGAATGAGGAGCAGCTGCACATATGATGATAGCAGTCTGAAGCCGTTATAGCATAAGGCAGCATGAAGGTCAAAGGCAAGGTCAGTGTTTAATGGTCCTGCCACGCTCCACAGCTTAAAGCTATTGTTATACATATTAAGAAACACACGTATTCACCCTCTTTCCAAGCGTTAGCTGAGAAATCTGAGACCCTACCCCCCCAATATGTGTGAAATAAATGTAAAGCTGGAGCTGGTTAACTCCGGAAAAGGAGGACGTTGCTCGTCGGGCTTGGTCCAAAGTGGCAGCAAAGCCTACCGGCACCTCTAAAATTAACTCGTTCACACATTATGTCACATTACGTTACAATGCGATTCCCTCGATTCTCTGATGGTCGCCTGGCAAAGTCACAGTGTTGACAAGGCTCCGAGGAGCCGCTGCTTCCAGCTGAGAGACACGCGTCTTCGTGACTGCCCACACAACAAGCTAACATGGCAGAGACAGCTCAAACTCATCTGAGTAACTCCGTGCTGGGTGTAATTTTATACTGAGCAGACTCGTTTGAGTGTGTTATTAATCATCTTATATTAGTCTCTTGATTAATTTTACATATGCAGAGTGAAACATGTGCACAAACAATGGATGCTGATTCCATCTGCTGTTACTGCAACACTGACAAATTCACCTGCCCTGCTGTAAAACAGGTATTTAGAAATGGATGATGCCCTGATGCACTAATGGAGAATTATTACTTCTGATTTGTCACCATGATGATTCAGAAAGGCTTATAGCATCCAAAGGGAATCCATCCAAATAACTTTTTGTGCTAATCTAACAACAGGACATTATACAACAAATAATAAACGTCATAAGTTACTACAGTTTCGCAGCAGTGAATTGTCACAAATGCTCATTTACCCTTTTGTGACCACATTCAACCTTCTTGTCATCCTCCAGTGTCTCTGACCTCTGTGCGACACTTCCCTGAACGGGGAGCCTGTGTCTTGTCCACCCCCCAGGACAAATACACCAGATGCCAAATGAGAGTGGATCCTACTTCCTGTCTCTGTTCCTGTCTGTGGTGTGGTTTGAAAACACCAGCCTAGAACCGGATAGCTGATGATGACATGAGACATCAGTCGATCACTACTCTGTACCTCAACGCGCACACACACACGCGGGCACACACACAACCTTGCAACGCTGCCAAAATTAATCACAGCCACCAAGAATGAGTCTGTCAGTGCTAAGAGAGAGCTGATAATGTATCTGTGTGTGTGTGTGTGTGTGTGTGTGTGTGTGTGTGTGTGTGTGTGTGTGTGTGTGTGTGTGTGCGCAGTGCTGGCGAGGGTGTGGGCTTTTTGAAGCAAGCGAGAGAAAATCCGTCAAACCATTAAGCATTTTAAAAGCTGCACCATCTCCAGCTCAAATGAGCCCCATTAATTAAAAGGACATGGCCTGTTGAAGCCAAAACGAAATCTCACTCTCATTCACCGGAGAAGACGTCGCTACCAATGATCTTCTCCCCATGGTGAAACCATGTGATCTGGGCTGCAGACAGTCATAATTGGGTGAGGGTGATTTATGTCAGGTCGAGAAATGATGAGGGGTAAACCTACAGCCCCCCTCTCCTTTCCCACCATACTGGAAAAGTATATTTTCAGTGTAAGATGATGTCATACACATAGTGAGGGAGGTATAATTATCTTGATTGCCACTTTCATCCCATCGGTAGATTTGTCGTCACTGTTTTGGCACATCTGTGTAATTTCAGGCGGCTTAATCTGCAATCAGTTTGTCAAGTGAGAGCTGCACTCTGTTGCCAGTTTTGAAGAGTGTGTGTGATGATGTCACATTCGACTGCCATACTACAGAGATATGTAAATATATCATCAGCATGTGTAGGTACTTACACTGACTGCACCCGAAAAGCCACCACCTATAATACTGAGTCATGCTTTGACAAACAAACAAATCCATGTACAATTTTAATCCTTTGATCAAAACTAAACTGAGCCATTTTCATTTCATCTCAGAGATTCATTGGATTTGGTTGATTTTGTATCTATCTATTTACAGCCGCCGGGATCTTTTTGCTCTAAAGTCATCGTCATAAGTGAGTGTGGCGCAAGTGGGACGTCAGGGAAACGCAATTTACATGCTAAGTCTTTAGCACTTTGCTGTTCTAACCGAATATAACTCAACTTTGAATCAACAACTCGCGAGCTCGTCTTTTTGGCCGTGAGGCAGAACATCATCCTTATCGACAGCCCTGCACCGCTGCATTAGAAAGCAAAACAGAATTTTCTATGTGCGGTGTGGCTACGCATGTGCACGGATAAACATGTGGACGTGCATAATATGCATGCGCGTCGTCATTTACATTTCACTTTTCATTCAGGCGCGAGTAATTCACCCTGTTTCCCGCTACTGTGGAATTTTGCTTGTGGCTACTCAGCCTACTTACATTCCAGGTGGCGCCGCTGTTTGGGGAGGTCTTGTTTGAACCGAACTCTCCACGGTGTCGTACTGTAAAAAGTCAGAGCGATGGGGCAGCTTTAATAATATATCCACACATGGTTATTAACCTACTCAGCACCGCTACACAGCCGGGAGGCCTCACTTTACACACATTAATGGTACAGAGTGATGTAGCCGACTAGAAAACATCATTAATTTATGCCATTTCATAGCAGACATTGTTACCACGCGTGCTTAAAGTACACGCGGCACAGATATAGTACATACTAGCTGTGAATAGAAAAAAAAAAGCCTGTGAAAACTGGGCAGCATTCTTCATCCACAGCTGGTTAACTCCTATCAGGGATGATATAGTGAAGGAAAGAGAAAGGGAAGGGGGGATGTAATAATGCCTTCCTCTCTGTATACTGGGAGCGGATGCGTAGCTAATGAAATGGACGACACAGAGGACATGTTGCTGATACAGTGGTAATTACCAACTGCTGCCAATGCAGTACCTCCACTGGCTCAGTCACATGCTGATAGCCCTGAGCGCGACTCAGGCAATGCTCAGAGCAGCTATTCCCGCTCTCGCTCCCTGCCTGTCACTGCTCCTGTCCATCTCCGGCTCCGCCTCGCTCCCGATCTGCTTTACAGTTCGCCGTTGTCTTTTTTATTTATTTTATACCATTCACTGTATAACTTTGCCAAAGTAAGAGTGCAGTTAATTGGTTTACGCTATGAATATTTCATGTATGTACGTTATCTCATGCAAATCATTATTTCCACTGCTGCATGCTGATGCTCTTAATGTATAACGCCCACTGATCAAAACCTATAAAAAATATCAATATGAAATAATGTAAGGTCTTTTCATGAATAAAAATGTCTGTGATAAATAAAACATGTTTAATTTATCAATACTGGGCTATAATCACATTCAGATTCCACCCTTTTCTAGAAACCCATGTTGGCTTTTTAAATAAACGCTGACAACAGCAGTCTCACAGACCCAAATTCCGTGCATTGAACGTGACCCAAGCCAATGAAGACATATAAATCCAGTTTAATACCAATGTTCATGACTCTTTTGACTAATCGATGGTTGGCCCTGGAGCAAGAATTCTCATTATGACCAAACAGTCCAAGAAGAGCCTCCGCTGTCATAAAACTGCCAAACAGAATATTTAGTATCAATGTCAGCTATCAATATCTAAGAATAAAAGCAATGGGCATTCTTAGGCGATATCGTGCCACTAGGACTGGAATCCATTTTCGGATCCAGCAACACCTTTCAGATCGCCCCCTTGAGGACAGGAAACAACATCTGTACTGTTTTTCTGTTAGGGTCTGTGAGTCACAGTAAGAATATTGAGTTGGTGCACAACAAACTACAAACCCCAGTCAAATTCTCTTACTATTCTCACCTTGTTCATTACACTGGCAACACGGCACAGGCAGCTCACTCATCCCAGTACAATTAGCATATGCTAATATCACTGTAGATGAAGTAAGCTGGAGTAATTATAGTGCCACAAGCAGGAGGGGTCTTTAAGTGAAATCCATTGATTATGTTAAACAGAAAACATACGAGTAACAAAATCACAGATGCTTCTGAGATTGTCAATTGCAATGATTACACTGTAGGATGACAACTTCGTCAGACAACGGATCGCACAGCACTTGTGTGACAGCCAGTAGGTCAGTCTCATTTACTGTTCCAAACACAACAGACGGCTCATTAGGCGAAGAAACATGGTTTAACAACAAACTATTATGCACAGATCCGAGCTCTGCGAGTGCAACTGCAGCACCTGCAGAGACCCTTAAAGCTAATCTGGGAGAAATCCTTTGAGTGAAACATTAACTCAGCACAAATGATATGAGAAAAAAAAAAACAAAACTCAATTAACATTTAACCAAGTGATGAAATACAACAATACAAACAAGTGCGCCTCTGGGCACGGTGAAAATACGCGCTCATTAGCCAGATGGAAAATATTAAAATAAGGTAATAAGAAGACCTCCCCCAGTGTAAGGCTGCACAGTGTGAAAAAGCTAAATGTGTTGCTTTTATTTACTTAAGATGAATATTAAAATAGAATATTCATATGGAGGAGAAAATGTTTATTTCACATGCAAATCCAAGCCAATTTGAGAAGGAACACAGACGAGAAAAGAACAGAAACGGGGTATGAAAATTGTCGATCATTTCAAGTTACAAAACATGTATTTGACATGAATAACAAAAAGCTTATGTCTTTACACTGTTATTTTACTCACTGGTCTGCTGTGTCATAGATAGCACTATTGATTTCTTTGTTGTTTTTGACCAACCAATCAGGTCTCTTATCTCGTCCCTTCATCATAATGGAATGAAGAAATTGCAGTGATCTTGCAGAGCTTGGGAGATGCCCCAACCTTTTCCCCTTTCATGTGTCACCTATTAATAAAGTCATATATCACTGCGTGCACGGCTTATTCTGCCGCTGTCAATTCATGAACTGGAGTGGGGCTGCCTCGACCACTCAGTCTGGCACTGTCCTCACCCTGCTAATGAATAAAGAAGTGGTTGGGATCCTCCATCATTAAAATCTCCTCACTCCACTCATCATATCTGTGAATCTGCCGAATTTGAATTCCACTCGGTTCCAGCGGATGATCTGTTTCCCTTCTCCGCCGCCCTGACAGTCTGTTGATATACGTTTACAATGCAGTTTATGACTTTGTCCTGACTCTTTGTAAAAACAATAAAACAATAAATCTGCTATTTACATATTCTCCTGAGCCGTGACACATTTGCAGTGTCCTGGTTGTAAGACTGGAATGTGGATGCATATCTTATTAGAGCCACTTGCGGGGCTGTACAATACACACATATGATTTATGGAACACCGTCTTCAACCCTTTTGATTCCCATCTGCTGTATCTGCCGCTATAATTACACCCGACAGCATTTTTCTTGTTCTTGTTGCATGGACTGACGTGCATAATTTATTTACTTTCGGACAGATTTTAAATAGGAGGCGCCAAACCACAGAGTGACCTTGGCCCCTCATCCACTTTGAAGAAGACAACATATAAATATGGAGATGCAGATATCTATTTCCCTTTTAACATACTCACATAAGAGCTGCATTTGGGAGGCACTAACCCCAACCTTCTGTTGTTTTTATTTCCAACACTATCAAAATGTAAAAAAATAATATTGGTGGCAATATAATGACTATTAACTATATCAAATAGTCTAATATGTGACCTTCTGCCAAAGCAACACAATGAGCAACCTCTCTCTAATAACCAGGTCATCCTGATGTCCACATTACAATGTGACTTTACAGTGTCTACATTACAGTGGGCACACATGGCTTATGTACCAGTTCCATCAATACATTTTCTACTCTTCCATATTCCATCAACATTATCTGCTAGTTAATGTATGAACCATTGCTTTTTGTTGCCAGAGGGACAGACCTTTCCCCTGCTTTCAAGAAAACCAGAGAGAGAACACAAAATTAATATTTCATTGTGCGCCATCGCGCGTCAGACAAATTTATGTGGACATCCGTCAATAAATGGTTGAGAGATTGATGGACTATGATCCCTGGGTGGAGCATGAAGCAGCTGGTGGGAGTTTTCATACTGGTGCTATTTTTGGAAGATCCCTAGTTCTTTCCTTTAATCTAGTGGGACACAACTGACGCATTGTTGCATACACCAGTGTGCTCTGGGAAAATGGAAAGCAGACGGGCATCACGTCAAAGGAATGTCCCTTCTCAGCTGGAATTTGTGCAAGAAAAAGTCATAGCCCACTTTTATCTAAATTATTACAATCATTTTCACACAAAATACAAAACAAATCCCAGTTACACTTGACCATGTAACCAATAACACCAAGTCACTCATGTTATATATATATAATATGTATATATATATATACATATATATATATATACAGTATAGGAGACAAAAAGGCCTACCCTTTGGCTTACTTGGCAAAAGCTGATATTTTCCCCCATTCATTTTAGAGCTGCATAATACAGTAAAATAAATACTGTATTTGTCAACAAACACACACACACACGAGACGTCCATAGACAATGTTCATAAAGACCAATGAACAGAAACGATCATTGGCTCCCTCCGGGCATGTGCCCAGAGCTTTGCCTCCAGGGTCATAGTTGTCTAGGAAATCTGAATGCATAGTCCAAATGTCGATTACAGACGAAAGCAGAGATCCTAAAGCAGATTCGTCCCCCGATGACTCAGGGCATCGGGCGACGAATGCCTTGAGTCATCGGGGGACGATGACTATTAAACTGTAATTTACAGGGACTAAAGCATCTTAGTTATTAGAGTCATTTGTTTTTAAAACAAGGAACATATAAATTAATGTTGAGCCGAATGACACTTTGTGGTTGATGAGTAATTGTGTAACCGTGGTGACGGTGTACATTTGGGCGGTGATTTAGATGCAGTCTCTCACTAAGCCCTGCGCAGCACATTTGCATATTTACAACCTCCATATTTGTCTCAAGCTGTTCTTTGCAACTACACGTACACAATCCTCCAAAACCATAAACATATCAGCTGTACGCCAACGATGAGAGAGGGACAACACAATATTTGTCATGACAATGACAGACTCAAGCCCCCTCAAACAATCTTCAGTGGATGTGACGTGGTCCCATCTTGACGGACCCGTCACATTCCTCTAGAGCTTTGCTTTTGATTATTCTGTGGTAAGGAACACAGTGCGGCCTGGAGCCTGGAGCAGCTCCTGCGCCGGTTTGAAACAACGTGCTTCACCTCGACAGTGAAGATAAAGGGCTGAGGAAGAAAAACAACCCCAAAGTCTCTACAGTAAAGATTACTGTAGTTTAAAAATACATACCCAAATATAATTTAAAAAATACAACAGTAAGAATAAAAAAAGGATGGTGATCCCACTACTGCAGTGGAATTATGAAATTTCACCATCTTAAGTCGAATTGATCAAGAGGAACTCCGATTTAAGACCAGCTGTGTTGTCTGCTCTAAGGCGGGGGGGGGGGGGGGGGGTTAATTTATTTGGGGGGGGGGGTCTAATGTATCTTGTATCTAATAAATTAAACCCGTTCCACATTCTATGGTTTCTTCTGTATGCTGACTTCACAGAGGGGCGGTTGACTCACTGCAGGGTTCTTCTTCATCCATTGAGTGTCATTTCCTCAGGGCATTTACATCAGTGGCTGAGGTCAGATACGTACAGTGAGCCTGTGCTTCATTGAACATTACATGTAAACTCTGCATGGAAAGGCAAATGTTTGCATGAGAAGGTGTTTGCATAAGATAAGATGATTTCCACAGTGATGACTGTCCTATAAGGCAGAACTTTTGTCTTCCAGCGTTCAGCTAAGTGTTATGGGCTATGAGGTGCAATATTGATTGTCTGTGATGGGATCTTCTGCTCAGCAGCAGGAATATGGGAAACCACTGTCATGGCTGTAATGAAGTGGGGGGAAGGTCACAGCTTGCTACCGGAATAGGAGAAAGCACTTTTTTTTGACATGTCTGAAGGGGGTGGAGGCCTTAAAAAGCAGCAACAGTAAAGACAGGAGCAGAGAGGAGTTAGATGGAGCAGCCAGAGAGGGAGGCAGGAGATTCGACTAAAGGGAACTGGCTCTTTATGATTCTCCCCTCTCCTTTTTCCTTGGCGATGAAGCACACTCCATATGGTACCTTTGGCAAAGGACATTACTCTGCTCCTCCAACAGGCTGGTGTTGGGGGTGATCCTGGCCATCTGAGATGTGCTGACACCACACTTCTTGGAACAGTTAAAGGGATAGATGTAATAAGGGCAAAGGGATTTGATGTATGTAAAAAAAAAAAAAAAGCAAGGCAAGCTCCTGTGCATGCACTTCTTCTCTGGGCCATTGGGGAATAAGACTGCTTTTTGAGTTAAGGTAAAAGGACAGGACAGAGAGGGGTTTAGATGCCCTGCCGCAGTCTGTTGTGTGGTGTGGGGCTGATGCCAGAGATCCCTCTTCCTCTCTGCTACTCAGCACTGCAGCACTGTAAGCAACAGGATAGATCTTTGCCTTTGTGTGTGTGTGTGTGTGTGTGTGTGTGTGTGTGTGTGTGTTGTTGAGAGGGGGAGATAAAACACAATCGGGCAGTACAGAATGACAATGAAGTCACAGCACGTCAGGCCAGAAGCAACATGCATTCCTAGTGCTGAGATAAGAGGAACGTAGCGACGGGGAAAACCGAGTGGCCCGGACACCCTTTAGGAGATTTCTGCATCCATTTGTTTTGGGGGGGGGTGGTGGTGCTGAAATGTGGTGGCGTGCTGCCAGTGATGAGATTGTGTGTGTGTGTGTGAGAGAGAGAGGGAGCCTCTTCATCACATTTGCCTTGCAAAGTGTGGACAGATTTCCCACTAGTCCAGCACCTAATATTTGACGCAAGTACAATATACACACACCTCTGCTGTGATGCTGTAATCCAGGAACCTTCCTGACCTAGTCACAAATAGCATGGCATGAATACTGCAGATCATCTGCATACTGCATATGGGAAGCACCGCATACGACTATTGTTGCAGACATATTGTATACAGGACGTACTGTATATACCACTTACCCAACGACCTAATAGCAAGCCTTTATGTATAGACTGCAGTCCTGAATAATTAATGACACCTACCACAAAAGTGGTGCTCCTGCTATCCTGAATTAAGTATGATTGATTTGCATATTGCCACTGGAACTATACAAACCCCTCACTCACCATCTCTTCCAACTGGTTCGATCCAATAGCAGCATGGGGGGGGTGGGGGTGGGGGTGTAAAACGAGACTCCATATAGTTGTGGGTTGTTGCTGTATAAGCACTGATAGCACTTATAAAACCGTGCTGGCCATTTAACTGCGCACTGGACGCACTGGAACGGGAAGCTGCTCTGTGACATCACGCCGCCAGAGAGGGATGGCTCAATTAAAGTTTCATTTGACAAATATTCATGTGCATTTAATGATCCGAAATCACTTCATTCCACATGAATTATGAATATTAATGAGCAGGGGAGAAGGGCAGCCTAAGACTGTGTCGCGTGGAGGTCGGCGCCTGAAGCGAGGGTGGGTGTTGGTGAATGGATGTGTCTAGCCACCAGTCAATCACGACGCCAAACCCTACCAAACCCTTCAGGCCAGAGGTAATGGTTGGGTGTGTGTGTGTGTGTAAAACCTCATTACAGCAGCCCTGTGTGAAGAGTTCACCCGGATCGGACCAGAGCAGGCGTAGCTGGTTGTGGCCTATTTCTGGGGTCCTGCCCTGTCACTTCTCTCCTCTTTGGCCGTCATCTTACCCTTGAGCATTGCTCCCATTTCCCCCCCCACTTCTTCCATTTAATTAAACCAACGCAGCCAAGTCTCATGTGCAGGCATCCAAGCACCGAGCCATAAAGAAACAGAAGCTGATGCACACAGTGTTCACGATGGCGAGCGCAGGGCATAATGCGTTTTCAAGCTAAACTGCATACAGCTGTTTCGTATTTAATCCCAAAGTGTTTCTGTGATAAATAAACACAATGACTTTCTTTTAACTAAAGACAGATTAAGAGTCATAACGTGCTTGTCGGTGTCTTGGATCGTATCGAGAAAGTAATGCAAACCTGTGAGTTTCAACTGGACGTTCAATATCAGCAGTTTAATGCATGTGTGTTACTTAAAATAAGCAGTAAAATAAAGTATGTAAGTTAAGTAACAGCAAAGGCCTTACTTTGCAGTAATTATTATATATTCTCATACACCAGTGTATATGTTATAAATATGGTGCGTGGTCCATGGGTTTTATTTAACTGAGGAATGTTCTCCTTGAAAATAAAAATCCCACAGTTTCACAGGCAACTACAGCAGCGCCGTAACAAGCCATTTACAGCCCTTCAATGGTAATAAAAAAAAACAACACCGTGAAAGCAGGCTACAGGCTAAAAGCAAAACATGAAAATAGAATATTCCTATGACAATCAAAACGAATTCCCTTTTACACATGAAAAAAGAAAAAAAAATGTTTTTCTTCCTCAGTGCACAGCAACTGCCTCACATCCCCACAGAGTTGAAGCCTCTGCTGGTGGAATAATGATACATCCAGTATCACTGGAACAATGCTGCCATCTACTGTCTTGTTCCAGAATCTTCAGTACAACACTGCAGCACAGTACTGAGGAACGAGAGACCTGGCTATTGGTAATATTATCATTTATTATAAAACCACAGGCAAAACGGAAACACATTCAGCATTGTATTCAGTGAGTTTGTACAGGCACGGCCGGGCATTATACAGATTCAGCATCTTTGATGGCTTCGCCTTCTTCCTCACTTACTCCTTGACCTAATTTCCAAACTGCATACCACGTCCTGTAGAACAGCACTTTCACAGTGCTCTCCTGAAACCCTTCCAATGGTTATAAAATGGGAAGGTAAATACATCAGGGAGATGTATGGGCTAATGGCAATGCAGGGGCCCAAAATAGATTCAAGAGCATTAGTCATCAAATTGTATACAGCGCAGGTGTGGTTTTATAGTTTGATTTTTTTTAACTGCCTGCTTTGCAGCCCTGCAGCATTTAAATCAAATGCATTTTGTTGGTAAGTGCCAGTACACTCAATACATCAGGTGTTAGTGACTCTGCACAACAACACAAGCAAGCAAACTTTGCAAATTTGAATATAAATCATATAAATTGCAGGCGCAAGCTCCGTTATAATGGCTATAACATGCAGTCAGCTCTCATCGTCAAGTTATGGCTGTTGTGCCATAAGAGATTTCCCCATCTCTCCTGTTTGGCCTTGAGCAGCACAGAATCTGTGAGGATGTCCCCCATGCATGAAGGAGAAAATCATTACAGCTTAAATTGATGTAATTAATATGGAGGACAGACACCGGGGCCCAGCTGATTAGAGTGGAAGTCAAGCCTCTCACGGCGCTTGCTTGACCTCCACGTTCAATAATGTCGCCACAATCAGAAGCACTCGGTTCCACTGGTCACAGACAAGACGAGAAGAGGGGAGGAAAGCAGAATGTAGAAATGCACCTTCTATGAATAAGAACGAAATTCAAACAAAAAGGTGAAACAATCATTTGAAATAATACAAATCATAGAGCAGACAAAAATGACAAATACTAGGCACAATCCATGTCCATGTGTTCAACTACTTATTGAACAGGACATCTGAATAGTATGTCAGACTTATTCCATGCTTTACTTGAACTACTGATATCTATTATATATTTCCTGTTTCATGTACCTAGATACAGTTATGATTTCTGAGTGACAAACAACCAGGACAACCACAGCTGATGGACTGTATCATACTATTAAAGCTCAGCGCGCCAGTAACTGCACATGACGATGGTTAGTCAGTGCTAAAACAAGCCAAACAGATGATCCCATTTAGACTCGGACTACATTCAATGTGGACTTTAACACTAGAGCCTTCAAGCCCAGGATCATGTGACAACACTGAGGTGACCATCCACAGTGTCCAGGTCCACGCTTGACTGGAGTAACTCTCTGCCCCTGACTCCAGCTCACTCTCCTCCGCCAGTACATTGCGAGGGTGAGTCAAGATTTGTGAGGGAGGGCGTATGGAGTCACAGAATCTGAAATCAATATGGAAATCAGAGAGGCGAGTGATCCAGCTGCTGGGACAGCAGGAGTGGAAAAAATATGCCTCGCCGGTGCAGCAGCTACAAAGACAAAACCATAAATCAGCTTATCCTTTTTTTTTTTCTTGAACTCTGATTCCAGATGAAAAATTGCAGGCAAGTTTGTACACACACACACACACACACACTCACACACAGCTGCATTTCTGTAACTTGCACAACAACACAACTCATAAAACAGGAACTATTTACAAAAAGATAAAAGTCACTGAACATTCACACAAGATGAAGAGTACAAACGTGATGAAAAGATTATTTAAAGTTCCGTAAATGCAATGTTTTACTACAGCACGTGTCAGTAGTTTGAAGGTGAGGGGAGGATGGTAGAAAAGGCCACAACATCTTCATCTTTTTTTTTAGGAGTCACTGATGAATTTTAAAACACAACTAATGTAAGTGATTGTGAAATAATCAGGTTCACACAGAAGCAATTTTTTAAAAAAATGAAACTAACATTAAAAATAATATTATCCTCGTAAAGTTCGTTTGCAAACGTGTTTGTACAGCTCTTGTGTTTTTCCTCTCTCGGTTGAGACGGAGATATAAAAAAAACATAAACCTTACTCACCACATTATCTCTTGTCCCGTCTTGTTGGCAGTCTTGGAAAAACTCGCAGCAAAAAAAAAAAAAAACCCAAACAAAAACAGCACAGACTGCAACGCGACGCTTAATTTAAAGTGCCGTGAAGTGGCCGCTGGTCACTACGACAGGAGACGACGCGTTACGGCACAACGCTTTGCGGCTAAGTCGGCCCTGAGTTCTTTTATACGCGGGGGTTAGCATTCACGTTACCGACAGAGCGTCAACATCTGCTCAGATACGATGGGAATCGAGGACGAAACGGACCGGACGCTTTTCATCAGACACCTCGACCAAAGAGTGACGGAGGAGCTTCTGTTCGAACTGTTCCTACAGGTGATGTTAGCGCAACACGCACAATGCTAACACGCACCATGCTAACAACCCGAAACCGAGTAGTAATCGACTCGTTTGGGGCAATTAGTTTTAGGTTTGCTTTGCTCCGTCATTCAATATGTTTTTGTTTGTTTGTTTGTTTGTTTGTTTGTTTGTTTGTTTTACAGGCAGGACCTCTCACCAAAACCAAGATCCCGAAAGACCCGGATGGGAAACAGAAAACGTTTGGTTTTGCTGTTTACAAACACGAAGTGTCCGTGCCGTATGCCATGCAGCTACTCAACGGAATATTGCTGTTCGGCAGAGCCATAGATGTCCAGTTCAGATCAGGTGTGTTGACCTTTCACCAGCGAACATTTTAGAATATGTACACAAACATCTTATGATACTCTGAGCATATCATTCTAATGAACGCAGACTGCTACACACACGTGTGCTGTGTCTTCTCGTTGACAGATCGTCCAGTCTTACACTGTTTTTTTCCTCTCTCTCTGTCATAGGAAGCAGTCATAGCAGCAGTCCAGGGAATTCACAGAATTCAAGTCCTGCAAATACTCCAGATCCCCACGGACAAAGGTGGGACTCACATTTAGCTGGAACCTATTTAACCTTCCTGGTTTTAAATTTTCGTGGCTCTCACATCGACATGTGTGGATTTACCACTTATTATATGTCATGCAGTTGTAAAGCAGGATAGTGAAAAGTGAAACCACTGGCATCCCATTAAAGCTGGTTTTGCAGTACTTATAGTAAAAATATAGTTAGATAGATATAGTAAAAGCAAAACATTCACATTCAGCACTGGCATGTGGATTTGCAACTGCAAAGAAACAAACACGGCTGCTGGTGGCAGCACTGCTGTAGTTAGACACACTTAGCTTATTACTATTCACTCCAGTGTTTTCTATTCATTCCTTTAATCATGTAGTTAATTGGTTTCAGTGTGTGTTCAGTTGCAAGTGGTTAGGTGATTGAATTTTTTTATAAGCCTTTAAAGTCTTGTAAAAATGTAGTCGAGCAGTTTGTGTAGGCGGAGCGCAAAGTGTGATGAAATCCGCAGAAATGTGGAAACATGAGGCAACCTGGCCTTCAATCTGTTTCGAGAAAGAGATCAGTAGTAGGTCGGTCTGAAAGGAAAAAACGCGTTTCTACCAAAGCACACAAGTTGCTCACGTCTAGTAAAACAGATCAAGCAGTAGTTGCCAGCTGCACATGTGAATATAGTCAAAAGTTCAAAACAGCACCCTGATTGAAAGATTAGCATCAGACCCAGTTCCTTGGAATCTGATATGTCAGACTTGGCTTCCTGTCAGTGCTGCTGGATTCATCATTCATCAGATATTCCATCACAGATCTTGGCACTACACGCTTGAGAAGATGTTATGCTAGATCTTGAATTATGGGTTGTTAATGTATGTTCTTGGACATAGATATGGAGTCCCAGTTTGATAGACAGGTATAATGGGTTTTAAATGTGAAGAAATGTTTTCACAGGTGTAAAGAAAGTGGCTCTTACTGATGATTATTGTAGTTTTAGCTCACACATAATCATAACAATATGTTATCTATCGTAACAGTATGAAACAATTCATAACAGTATGAAACATTTTGTCATTTTAATTATTCCGTATAATTTTATTTCACGCATTCAATAACATTCTTGCCTGTCGGCATATGGGATGTACACCTTTCATAAATTTCTTTATTCTTACAGGGCGCAGATCCACTTCAGTTCTCCACCCTATACTCCATCACCTCAGAGGCTCTTTGCATCGCCTGATAATTTGCAGAAGCATGTCACGGTAAGCTTTGAGAACTTCATAATGACACAGTACTACATAGAACTGACGTAATCAACTGCCCTCATATGATCTGATGTACAAAGATTGGCTCTTTGCCTGCTTTTCGTTCTCCTTCTCAGTATCCACTATATAATTCTCATTGGCCCCAGTGAACTGTTTGAAGCACCTGTACTGTTAACTCTTTCTTTTCATCCGCAGAAGAACAACATGATGTGGCAGCTTTACATGCAGCAGCTCGAGCAGGTGAACGGCGGCTTTTCCAAGCCTCTGCAGAGGCAGCCGTCTGGAAGGGGAGCTTCAGGTGGCTCACGGCAACAAGATAACTCCCCCAACCGCCATCATTCGTCCCACCTGAACAGTGGTGGCAGAAGCCAGCGCTTCACGGATGAATCAGGTTCAGGCCGTCACCAGCAACACAGCCATGGCCGAGGCTATCACCATCAGGGTGACAGGAGTGGCAACCGACAACATAACAGCCGTGGTGGAAACAGACATCATGACGACAGGGGCAACAGTCGTGGCTACCAGGATGGTAGATGGCGACCGTACTGATACGAACTGAGGAGTTCCTGAAAAGACTTCAATTCAAAATGAGTGAACAGCTTCCTAAAGAAGAGAATGATTTCTGTTGATGAACTGACATGTATTCTCAGGTTGTTTATACATGGTCCTACAACTTTGAAAATTGAATAATTTATACCTTTTTTGTTTATTTTTAAAAGTGTTCTTAAATTTGTAAACTATGACCATCTGAGGTTTTTTTTTTCTCATGGAAAATATCAAGTGGTGAAGAACTGTTACTACGAGAGAAAGGACAAAAGAAATCAGACACAACCCACTGATGTTTTTGAAAAAGGACAAAGGACGTGTTAAAAAAAGATTGAAGATATTGGCCAGTTTTTATGTTATGCAAATAGTCTTACATGGTGCTGAAACTTTTTAAACTCTTCAGTTATTCTGCGAAAAAGAACAGTGTCAGTGAATGATTGCACCAGCACCACTTTTACTGCAATAGAAACAATTCTTTCCTACAAGGTCTGTTTAACGTTATCTCTTTCTACAAATGGCTATATTTTATTTTTTTTAATTCTGAGTCTGTAAGATGAAGGGTTTTACACTGAACATTTTCATTATTATAAAGATCCTTTCATTGACTGTTGCATTGTCTTTTATCTGGCTAGGGTCCAAATCCCCAGCTCTTGGCTGCACCTCATAGATGCTATTTACAGGTCTTTGTGTTGTGCATGTGACCAAGTTAACAAAGTGAGCTATTGTATGTTGATACTACATGCCGTACAGCATGCAAACATGGCCTTATCTGCACCTATAAATGGCTCCCGCGTAACTAATACACTTGTGCTGCGGTTATTAAGTAATCTACAGGTGGCGCCACACACATTTTCTCATTGAATCAATTAGGATGTTAAATATAACTGAGCCACATGATCAGCTCCTGCATTTGACCTTTCTATTTAGGATGCTTTCAAGTCTTTACATGGATTTGTCACCCACTCTGGTCACTTTACAACATGCAGTGATGCTCAGGCTTATTTCTTTGTTCAGAACAGCTGAACACATTAGCATCTTATTTTCTCCCACCAGGAGCGTCCTCACACACTCAAACGTCCATGAGATGGTGTTCTGATCAGTGATCTGCAGTGATCAGGTCACAGGCGTCAGGAGATGTCTGTTTCTCCATCCCCAGGCCCTGAAGAACCTTGATCCTGAACATCTCATGTTGCAGTGAGGGGGTTCTGTGAGCACAAATGCCACTGTGTCTCTGTTGAAACTTGCTCACAACAAAGCGGTCAGCAGATCCCTTAATGTCCTAGTTCAGGTCATAATCCGCTCTTCCGAAAGTGCTTACCAGCCACCATCAGCAGCAGCAGGATGGAGGGATGGATTGATGGATGAACACCTACATCCATCCTGGATCAATCCGTCCAAAAGTGGAGATGCGTTAGCGCCCTCTGCACAAAGCTCAGCCTGTAATCTGCGTCGGGTCAGATTGCCACCAGATGATCTAATAATCAGATCTAATAGAGAGTATCCTCTGGTCGGTGTTGGTACTGGGAGAAGGCCCTCATTACGCCTCTGGCTGCGGCATAGCTCGTTTAATTGGTTGATCTGCTTGGCGTCTCCAGCCCCGGAGCAGGCGGATTAGAGAGGCCGCTCGGTAGCCGCTGCTGTGTGGACTTATATAGAAGCACGTCTCCTGAAGTGATCCACTTCCAAACATCCCGGGGCCCTCCCTCTCCTGTAGCAGCCCCGCGAACCAAGCCGCGAGTGACCGGACGCCTGCAGCCGCGGGCCCCGCATGGGAGCGCCACCTCAGGTTACTGGGTTCAGTGGTGTCACAGTCACCCAGTATATTTATATGTCATCACCCCACCACCACCACCAACACACACACACACACACACACACACACACACACACACACACACACACACACACGATCTGGCTCTTTAAGTCACATTAATGTCACGAAAACATTTGTTTTGTAATTTCTTATAATAATCATAATAGGTTTATCATTTTTTGCTGCTTTGGGACCATAAAGAAGGGAAGAGGGTGATTCACTATGAAATGCTGCAGTCAGAAAATGAATTATGGGTTTCAGTGTTTGGGTTTAGAAAAGATCTTGAAGAGGCAGGAGGCTGGTTTCTCTCCTTCACTCAGTGCACACAGCACACAGCGGTTATTACCATCTCCCTGCTCTCCGCTTTGATCCAGCCATCATCAGGGTACAGACCCTGCTGCTCCCTGCAGCTCTGCCACACACACACATGATAATGATAATGATGATGATGATGATGAAGATGATCGTTTCCTTTATAAACCGTTGATACAAAGTTCCACTCTTCTTGACAGAAGAATAAGAACATGTATCTGAAATTACACAGCGATGTGTTTGTATGATCGGACCAACAATCTGTGCACAGCAGCACGTCAGCGCCTCAGCTCCACTACAGACACTGTCCACACGAAGCAGCGCAGAGGCCCGCGTTCCGACAGACAGATGTGAACCTCGCGCTGCGCCGCCTGGAGACGGATTTGCAGGTGCTCGAACCGACTCTGCGCACCCATGTCTGAAATACCGCACAGCGGGTTGTGTCGCAACGCTTCACCACCGTATATAATTCTGCGTTTAGTTGGGTATTTAATTTACGCCGCGTTAATAATGGATTATAATAAATTACAAGGATCAGTTCAGTGAGGAAAATGACTCGGCCTTAGACCGCAGGACTCAATACTGTTTTGTTCCTTTTTTTTAATTATTTAATTATAATAATTAATCATTAATAGAATTTTTCTTCTGTAAAATTCTAAACCCCCTACAATTTATTATTATCATTGTTATTACTGTTATTATTGTTGTTGTTGTTATTATTATTATTATTATTATTATTATTATTATATCAACAGTAAGACTTCATGTCTTAGCCCCATAACTAAATCGACACACTCGCTACAGGCTGCCATTCTAGGACACAAGCGCTTTATACTTTAAGCGTTGAAGAAAAAAAACAGTCTCAGTGGTTTAAATGTGTTTGGTGTGGGCGACGGTAATTTAGGTTTCGTACATTCAAATAGGACATAATTCAGAATGTAAATAGTCTAAAGTAAACTTGGAACAAAGTAAATCATCATTAGTTATGATGATTTACAATTTATTATTATTTATGATTTATTTTATGATGGGTTAGTTAGATTCATTAGTTAAACAAATATTTTCCTTTTGTTTAACTGCGCTTTGTTTGTGATTGTAACATAAAGTTATACTACTGTATTTGTATTAACTTAATTTAAAGAACTCTTAAATATCTAAAAAAAGAAGAAGAAACCCAGTAGATTTGAACATCTAATATAATGTCTATAATAATTGTTTGGTTGTTTTTCGGGGGGTGGGGTGGTGGGGGTGATAAGTTGGGAGGTGGCCATGTGCATGTACAGTACTACATGAATGTGTTCGCAAAAGAGAGAGAGAGAGCGAGAGAAAGAGAGAGAGAGAGAGAGAGAGAGAGAGAGCGGGGACAGATGAGGCAGTGGAGATGTGTTCAGGGATGGTTTATATAGCAGTGGGTGTGAGCACCAGTCGCACTCACTCTGTTCCCACTGTGGCGCTCTGCGCAGCTCAAGTTCAAGGCTACTGATCCACGGCGGGACACGCGGGGGGAAAGATCAGCGTCGCTTCAGGGAGAGACCATGAGTTCCTGAAACCCAGTGACCCGCAGCGTGCTCCACCGTGCACACGCGTCCACACTGACCGAGCAGATTGCACTTTGCGCAGGCAGACGGCGCAGTGCGCACAGGGGCAGACCATGCACTGTCAAGCCGAGCTGAGGCTCTCCTCCCCCGGGCAGCTGAAGGCTGCCAGGCGGCGCTACAAGACCTTCATGATTGACGAGATCCTCTCCAAGGAGACTTGTGATTATTTTGAGAAACTTTCCCTCTACTCGGTGTGTCCTTCACTTATTGTTCGGCCGAAGCCTCTGCATTCCTGTTCGGGTAAGAATTTAACGCTAATAATAATAATAATAATAATAATAATAATAATAATAATAATAATAAAACAGAGCAGAGGTCATTTTTGTACACATTTAGTACAAAACATTTTGTACTTTGTTGTTGTTGTTGATGTGTGCTTAGTTCTAATTTGAAATTGAAAGCGATATATGGAGATGTGAACACGTGGCATTTTATGTCAGAGTTACATTAAACTGCTGTAATGACATTTTTTTTCATCAGTTATTATTTCATGTATACACCCACACTCCGCTCTGCACACCTCTATGTCAATGGCGATATTGATGTTTACATGACAGTGCTTCCTATGCCTGATTTGTAGGTTTGGCTTCTATAGGTTTATTTATTATCCATTTCTCTTCTTTAAAGAGGAGGTTTAAAATGTGAAATTAATTTAGGCTCCCTCCCAGAGCTGCCCACTTTGATCACAGCAGCTTACACACAGCAGAGTGATGTCAGTCAAAGTGTCAGCGAATGGCACTGAGGCTTAAGGGAAAGATAACAAACTGTTGCACTGATAGGTTCTTTGTAGCTTTACAGAAAAACCAATAAGGAGTCAGAAAGTAGAGCTAGAAGTCAGGTCTCCCTCCACATGTTCATAGTTATAAAGCTATAGCCTTTGGTCTATTTCATATTAAATCCCTTTATTAATGAAGTTGATGCTAAATCACAGGCCTTTTCTAATGGCTTCGGCTGCTGCTGGACATTTGGAGATGCGGACATTGTTTGTATCTTGTCAGTCTAAATGGCACAAAAACTATGTGACCCTCGACCCTGAGCATGAAATGTGGATTTTATGGCGCAAGCAGCAGATCTGCCCTGTAAGAAACCTGATGAACGACAAATAATACTGCACATTAATTCAGCTAGATCAATACTGTGCAAAAAAAAAAAAAAAAAAAAAAAATATATATAAGTCTTACTGAAATCTGGTGCATGGGATTTAAGGCTGGACGTTTTGATGTTCATCATTTAGTCTCAAAACTTTTACGACTTCATGTCATACTTTATCAAATATTCCTTTTAAATTAACTGATAGATAGATAGATAGATAGATAGATAGATAGATAGATAGATAGATAGATAGATAGATAATATGATACAGCTCTGTTGGCACAGCACATGTGATCTTGTCAAAACAAAACCTCCTGATTGACTCTTAATTGTAATTACAGTTATTATCAAACAACTATAGGCTACTGCACACTCCAGTAACCATTAAGATAATTGCTCTAAAGTCTAAAATAATAGCCGCTGCAATTTGATGATGACAGTGGTGGATGAATAAAAATAGGGCAAGCGATTCGCTCATCCCTCTGATATGAACTGGTGTACATGATAGAGGGCACTGTGGCTGGCCTTTGGCACCGCTCTGTTTGGATGGATAGAGTAACCTGCTCCGCATATCCGAACACTGTGCCCACCACTTATTTGTAGCTGCGGGGGTGTGAGACACTGTATATTCCCCAACATCAATGGCTTTAAGTGCTTGATATAGAAGCTGGCCGGCTTACAGGTTGTGGACCAAATGGAGGCATCTGGCCCCTGCGTGGTCCCTTAACAATGAAAGTTGACTTCTTCATTCTGCAAGAGAAGGGATGCTATGACCTCCTATTACCAGTGGAGGCCGCTGAAAGACAGTGATGCCTATAGCGTACGTCTGAGGACATCAGCAACAATTGAATTCTTAGTTTTCATTTATATGCCACTCAAACATCATAATGGTCTGTCTATATTTATCTCTGTCAGATAAGTCCCGACCAGCCCGTCAGTCTGTTTTTAGTTTTGTGCGGTAAAACCTTCATATTTGTACACCATAATTGGCTAATTCTTGTCGAGTTAATTCCTTGTCAGTTAGGGCAGGATCAGAGACGACGGGCCCCGGACTGGTGCTAAACAGTGAGTGACGTAATGGCAGGTTATAATATTTCATTTGGAGTCCTGTCTCTCAGCAGGACCCATGGCCGGGCTTTTAGTGGTGTTTTCTGGAGGAGGCAGAGAGATTACCATCACCTGAGGTATAATCCCACCTGACAGCCTGATGAGAAATAACAGCAACAACAAAAAAACGCAGGAGTGTGTGCAGCCTGGGGGCCACTGCTCGGCGGTTCGGTCATGGGGTAGGGTGGGGGTGGGGTGGGTGGATTATTCAAATCCAAGTGAGCAAAAAACGCTTTTCAACGCATCTTGAACTCTAATCTGCTGCAGACAATGAAGCCTCCTATTAGGCATAAAGCCATCTTGAAAAGGCTGAAAGCAGCCATGTCAACACACACACACACATGGGCAAGCACACGCATACACACAAAGATAAGATCTGCAGTCAGGGTTAATGCTTGACAACCTGTCATCTATCCATCGTTTCCGCACAACCACATGGCATCGGAGTTTTCTGTTGTGACAAAGCGTTGGCCCATAAATCAATTCCAGAAACAGTTTATGCTATAACTTGATTTCAGCCTGTGTGGATCGGGTTTCAGTCTAAGTAGTTAAGGCTCATGTTTAACATAATTCCTTTTTGCTAGAAGCGCCGATCCAGCTGGAGACGTTTGCCAGTGTCCCTGGGAAACTACTGACAACTGCAGTCAATGAGACACTCTTGATTTGCTGAGATTTGGGATTGAGTTACTCTTATCTGTCATGTCCCGAAGGTGAACGCTTCCAATTAAAGCAATCAGTTAGGCCTGATATAGAAGCTGCGTGGCCTGTTGCCCTTCCCACTCCGACAGCGTTTTATTTGCATTCAAAGGGCAAGGCCTAAAAAAACCTGTTTAACTGAGAAACTGTCACCAGGCAGTTAATACGCAAAACTTTACATTGTCATAGCTAAACTCTGAATCACTGTTCCAGCGTACCATTGAAAAAGAAAAAAAGATTTAGAAATCAAGATGCTATGGGTCTTGTGCATGAGACAGTATGCACGTTGTTAAAGCTGGTGCATGAACGCTCTCATTAATACTCATTAATGAGTGACGCACGGATGATTTAAAATGTTAAAAATGCGTAGTGCGTAATGACTACGTGACTGGTAGTTTGAGAATTGTTGGCATCGAAAAGGAGGGTTGGCGTCACAAAGGGTTCTTGAACTATTCTTAGCGGCAGAGATGCCAAAAAGCGTTTGTCCTAGTCCCCACATGCCGAACCGTGGTTATCAGCAGTATGGATGTGCTTTTGCATGAACCCTGGTTTCCAGCCGCTCAAACGCGGTATTTGTAGGTTATTGTCAAGACTCTGGCACTTGTCAACAACGTGTCAGAGAGGCGACTTTGCTGTCAGCGGAAAGTCACCTCTCTCTCTCTCACTCTCCCTCTCTCTCTCTCTCTTTTCTCCGCCTCACATCTTTCTCTCCTGCACTTCCTCCAAGGGGCTGTCCGGAGACAGCTTCAAGCCTGTTGTTGACAAGCGGCTTCCTCACTGTCCTGAAGACAAGCAGCGCCACTTTCACTCTTTCACTTTTGTAACTATGCTATTTACCCTACAAATGTACAAATCTGTTCATCATTACAGTTGATATGATACGTGAACACAGGTCACGTTCACACAGAGGGAAAATTGACAACATAACATAAAAACGTTGATTGAACCAGAGAAAACAGATCTAGTCCAGACCTGTTGCGACAGCAGGACTCTAGTGCCGCAGGGTTACTGATGACCTCAGCGCCTTAGCATGATGTCATGATGAGCCCCATGGCAGTGTCTGATGAATCTGTCCGATTGTCTGTGTGTGTGTGAGTGTGTGTGTGTGTGTGTAAAGCAACTGTTTCTTCCTTGGTGTGGACTTGCATGCAGCATTTCAACTTCACACCTAACAGTGGTGTTTATGTTCATGTTTATATGATTTCTCCTTTATGTTTATTGGCTGAAAAAAAAACAAAGGACCTGTGTGGTGTCTGATTCTGTGTCTCCTGTGGGCATTTTTATACGTGTGTGCGTGTCATCGTGTTTATGTTGTGTGCTACGGCAGATGAGGAGATTGAGGCAGTTTTACCACACAGGAACACACGTGCTGCGTGTCAACCTCCCATTTTCTCTGCTCCATTGCAGCCTTTCATCTCGCTCCACATCTTCCCCCTTGTGTCCACTCTGCTGCTCCTCCTTATCTGCCCGTGCATTTCAGCCTGCACTCGGCTCGCTCTGCTTGTAAATCTGACTTCAGGGATTGGGTCTATGTTTGAAGCTGTGAGGACTTTCCTGGCAGATATTATATTCTCTGTGGTTGACCCACCACTTCCTCTTCCACCTCCTTACCCCCCCCCCACACACACACACACACACACCCGCTCCCCCTCCTGCTCCCCCTCCCGCCTCGGCTCCAGACAAGTGTTGGTTTTTATTGATCCTGGCGTCTCGCTGCTTCTGTCTGCTCTGATAAAGGGTACACATGTTTGCGTTTTTGTGTGTGAGGTGACTGATGAGTGTGTGCATGCACAAGAGTGAGACTGCAAAAGGTGTGTGTGTGTGTGTGTGTGTGTGTGTGTATTTTATTAGTTCCCCAGGGTTTGATTTAGAGTTTTCTTTGGATTTTATTACAGCTCGGCCTGTGTCTGAATCTGTCTGTGTGTGTGAGGGTGAGCATGTACATCATGCTGTTCAGGCTCAGTGTGTGTGTGTGTGTGTGTGTGGTTTTGTGTGTGTGTGTGTGGTTTTGTGTTGTGAAGCCGTTTAGTATTTAACAGCCTCTGAAAAATAACCATTCATCCGTAGGGTTCGGGGGGAGCGGTGTAAAACACGGGCTGCGTCATCGGGGTCACAGCCCCCGACATGGAGGAGGTCAAAAGCATCAGGCTTTCCACAGCAAACGCAGTGCCATTAAAAATGAACCTGTCGAAGCAATTATAGGTGGTCGATACTGGTACAACCGAGGCGACTCAGGAGTCAGGGCTAAAGACTTGCAATGATTTCTGTCATCTGACACACTGTCTCGTCTCTCCCAGGCTCCTCGTCACTACGTGCCTACCCGCTCCTCTCAGTCATCACGCGGCAGCCTCCCAACCTGCCCTCGCACCTGCCACAGCCGCCATCTCCTGGCAGGGTGACCTCGCACCTGTCCCTGCTCTCCCCGCAGCATGCGCGAGGGTCCGAGCCTTCGCCCAGTCAGACGCCCCTCAGCATCAGCAGCGAGTCGGAAACGGAACGCAGCACGCCCCGCCTGAAGAAGCCGCGGCGCAGCCGCACCATCTTCACCGAGCTGCAGCTGATGGGCCTGGAGAAGAAGTTCCAGAAGCAGAAGTACCTCTCAACACCAGACAGGTCAGTACAGGTCAAACAGTCACATCGCAGTTCACTGATCCAGAGAGACGAGGTATGTCGGATTGGTTTAGAGTTGTGTAACAGGCATATAAGTACTTAAATCATCATAACACACACCCACGCACGCACGCACACACACACACACACGCACACACACACACACACACACACACACACACACAACTTAGATAAAAAAAAACATGCCGAATAAAAAAAAACTATAAATCATGACACGGATGACCTCATAGTTACCTAAAATGATTTTGTGATTAAGTCCCAGTATAGAAAAAGCAAATCAGTGGTGTGTTAAAAAAAGTAACGAACATCAAAGTTATTAAATTTCAACATGAAAGCTACCAGAGTCATATAAGTGTCAATCAACAGTGACATTTTGATAACCTGCATACCAGGCATAGGGTGCATTTTAAAAGCATGCACACACATTCACAATGCCACAGTGCAATTATCAAGCGGTGGTTAAACTAACATCATGGTTTTTGATTCCTCCCACGAGGGAATGTCTCATGTAATGTGAATTTGTCAAAGCCAGAACATTACCTCAGCCTTCCAGTTGAGACAAGAGTAACGCTTTAGCTCTAAACACTCGAACAGCACACACACAAAAAAAAAACCCCAACAACGAAACACTGCCTCATTCAAGAAATCAGGGATGGCAGCCAACACAAGCAAACACCAATATATCACATTGATTGACTGCCAGTCATTTTACACATGTGCAGGTGCACGTAAAGTCGCTACGATAAGATGAAGAGTTCCACTCTGTGGGTCGGTTTACATTACCTCAGCCTTCCAGTTGAGACAAGAGTAACACTTTAGCTCTAAACACTCGAACAGCACAAAAAAAAAAAAAAAAAAAACCCAACAACGAAACACTGCCTCATTCAAGAAATCAGGGATGGCAGCCAACACAAGCAAACACCAATATATCACATTGATTGACTGCCAGTCATTTTACACATGTGCAGGTGCACGTAAAGTCGCTACGATAAGATGAAGAGTTCCACTCTGTGGGTCGTTTTTGGGACCTGACATGAAGTTAGACCATATTTTCCACTTTTATTGTGTCTCGCTTTTATTTTTGGCCTGCATGCTATTTTGCCATCATAACCCAGAACAGTATTGAACCATAAATGTTGTAAAAAATCTTTCTATTAAAAATGCACAGTGAGACTTTAAATGTGCTTCTGAACTTTTGCCTCAGGTCCTGTCTGGCAGCCTCCACCCATTTTTGTTTTTTTTTTCATACAGCATCAGCAAGGGGACTGTGCAATCTAATGTTTACTTCACTGACTTTACAAATACAGATAACTACAATGCACAGCAATTACACAGCTCCACTAATAACACACAACTATTATCTTTTGTGCGTTTATCGAACACACCCATTAAACATTCACAGTGGTGATGGTAAAAAAAAAAGTCAGCAAATGAATGGAGTAACTGGTCAAACCTCTCTTAGCAATTACCTCAACGCAGAGCTTCCGATAGCTGTAAAACACACCTGCAAAATGTTCTTGAGGAACTCTGGACCACTCCTTTTAGAGAACTACTTCACAGTGGCTGATGTAAACTTTTTCTTGAATATCTGTTGGGTGTAGGTCCGAGGTCTCGATGGACTGCTGCAACAGGTGGATTGTCTTTGTATTAAATCATTCGTGTTGCAATTGTACCTCCATAATCAGGGTCACTGTCATGCTACATTGCTCAAGATACCTTTGATGTACTTTGGAATCCACTTGTTTCGGTTAATGACTGTGAGCCCACCGGGAGTAAAACATGCCCAAGTCACGTTGCTCCTTCCAGTCTACGTCACCTTTGGGAGACAGTTTTCATCTTGTTGTGCCCTTCTGACAGTAACGAGGTGCTGCTTGGTCTTCCACAAGAATTCGTTGTCAATTTTTTTTTGACCAGCAGCGCCCCCTGTGGTTCCTGTGCAATTGACAACATGCTGCCACTGCCTCACTTAGCATATAAACTTAGCTGGGCATTTGTAGGTAGACTAGACACAGAAATGCATCGTTTCCATTTATTTGGATGTTGTCAGACTGAATTCCTAAACACTCTGAGGTGTCTTTGAAGCCTTTCCAGACTCATGCAAAGCAGCAGCTCATGATTATAAATCCTCACTTCAATAGTACAATTTATTTATCTTGCAAATGTGTGTAGACACGAAGAATAAATCAGCAAGGGATTAAAAACATTAAAAACTAGCTTCATGTACAATAGGTTTGCGCGTTTAGAATTGTAAATAGCCTCTAACATCCTTTCCTCTTTGCAGTCGATCTGCTTACAACATCCAATCTGAAAAAACATTTGCATATTTTGAAATAAATCAAAACTGTTTGTCATTCTATTTACATCCCATCCTCAGGGAAAACTCCCACGATGCTTTATTAAATATATCGCAGCTTGGCTTGCCTGGAACTGCTGGAGAGGCGCCATGCCTTATCTTAAAGCAGAAGCCCCAAGGCACCGCACAACCCAGTGATCAAAACCAACCACCGTATGGGTGACTGTGCCAAAATACTGTGTCCTGTCAAAATATCTGATTCTGACACTGTGTTGAAAATTAATTAAATACCCCGCTGGTGGCAAAACATCACCAGAGAAAATCCCCTCCTAAAACCCCACATCAAAGATGTGACATGCTCCCACTTTGGCTTGTTAAGATCTAAAGATAACTTTGCTTTTCTCATCCCTTTCTTTGGCTTGGAAACTCTGGAGTCTGGAATTAAGTGTGTACACGGAGGGCAGGTGAACCCAAAACCCAAATTATCCCTCAAATTGTCTTTTAAATAATGATGTCAATAATGATTTTATACAGTTTTTAATTATAATAATTAGCACTTTAGTCATTTCACTGTCATCAGCATCATCATTATTATGATTAAAAGGTAATAAACGCACAGCCAAGATTCCCTTATTAAAGGGTGAGATTGGAACAAAATAGAGAACTTGCCCAGAGGTTATAAACAGGATGTTCTTCTTTCCTCCTGCAGTTATTTTTCCTCACCTACACACACACACACGCAGAGAGAGAGTGTGTTTTTATGTAAGGTATATGGCTGCACAGATAATCCCATGAAACTCAGGGATTTGCTGTCACTCTGCTTTTTAGATTGTGTTCCCTGCTTTTTCCCGGTCTCCTCTTCCACTCTCACCATCAGCTGAATCCCACATCCTTTCAGTGGGGACCGGCAGGGACGGGAAACCCGTCATCTGACCGTTAAATACTTCGAGAAGAGCAGCGGAGAGGAAATCTCAATTTTAAAGTCGCCCTGATAGCTGCCACTTTCCTTTACAAATGGTCGCCCTTCTCACTTCATCAGTCCCTTCCTGCGCTATCACATTTCGCACCAACCAATAGCCCTGTTAGTCATGGTTTAACACATGTGGCGGAAGCATTTCAGATTTTCGGAGCGCCCCAGTCGCCCTGCCACAAACGCTGTGATTGGGTTACTAATGCTGGTGCAGATGTTTCAAACTCTGCGTCCTCGGCTGCAGGTGTACAGTGTCAAACTTGAGCTATTAGCAGAGCTACTTTGATGTGAGATTCAAAGATACAGTAAAGGCTATATGAGAAGTCGTACTATGCATGGGGTTTAGTTTGCAGTACTGGCAACCTGAGGCTGTGTAAAGTACGTGATGAGGAAAACTGCTGCGTTATAGACGCAGTGAAAGGTGATAATTAATTTCAGTATTCTTATTGTTTCCTGTCAGTGAGAGGCTGATTCT
Organism: Trinectes maculatus; assembly: GCA_016785345.1. NCBI lineage: Eukaryota > Metazoa > Chordata > Actinopteri > Pleuronectiformes > Achiridae > Trinectes > Trinectes maculatus. Next base: position 344,480 of record JAFBJQ010000915.1, read on the forward strand.
AAAAAACTAACAATGAAAGCATGTGAATAATATAATAACCTGCAGAAAGAGTGCGAAGCCTGATGTGCAGCCTGTTTTGTTTGTGCTTATGCAGGTTAGACCTGGCCCAGTCCCTCGGTCTCACACAGCTTCAGGTGAAGACATGGTACCAAAACAGACGCATGAAGTGGAAGAAAATGGTAAGTGACAGCACCACGGTAAAACCCGACCATGACTCCTTCCTGATCTGCACCTCCTGAATGTTCTCCTGTCAGGCGTTGTCAGTCAGATTCACCAAACTCTTCTGACTTGTAAATGGCTCGGCTCAGCTTGACCAACGCCACCTGCTCACCAGGGGGTGCGCGTTCATCAGCCCCCCCCAAAATCGCCATATAAGGCATTTCATTACGCAGAGGCAAAAAGAAGATGATGTTCAACTCTCTCTGTCAGAGTTCAGGAGACAAAAAAAAGAAAGATAAGAAGAGATATATCATAGACATGTCACCAGAGCAGCGATGTACTGCTACACGCTAGACATGATCTTACTAAACCAAGCATCCCATGACTGATGTGAGAGGCCGTTAAGGATCATGACAGTCATGAGTTATTAAACATGAGCCTGAACAGCAACACACAAAAAAGCCCTGAAAGGCAGAACTGGCTCCTACTACAGGTCTGGACCTATTGTGAATTTCATCCATACCTAAAAGTCTAAACACAGGAAAATAACTGACTGCTGCAAAAATGTGCCACGTATAGAGGTGGCGTTACTGCTCGCAGACTGTATGCACTGTGCTGTCTATAGAGGCGGGGGAGGAGAGGTGGCGGAAACAAAGCGCGCCGTGGGGTGTGGCCGATGATGACGGCAGCGAGAGCAAACACTTTTGCGGAAAGGGTCAACAATTCTCGAGAACACGAAGCAGAAGTGAAATCGTTAAAGATAAATGAGTGCGCCAGGGGCGACCAGCAGCAATATGTCTTCTCTTAATCACTATAATAGCCAGCTTTGCCTTTGACTCCCGCTGCTATTTATTACCAGAGGAGTCTGCTAACGTTGTCTGTGTGCTACTCTAGGTGCTCAAAGGAGGTCACGAGGCCCCGACTAAGCCCAAGGGGAGACCCAAGAAGAACTCCATTCCCACCACGGAGGAAATCGAGGCTGAGGAGCGGAGACTCAAGATGGAGGAAGAGGAGAGGATGAGGAGGGATGGAGCGGCGTTGACCCCCGGAGGAGGAGCCGCATCTCAGCTGGAACCTCAAGATCTCAGCTCAGAAACTCACGATCCGGCCAGAGCGATGGAGGAATCAGATGGCGAGCCGCCGCACATGATGCACTCAGAGACACACGCAGCCAGCTAAGCGAGAATAAAGCAACCAAAGACTCATGTTAACCTGTAAACAAATAGTGCCTCAGGATCACTGTAACCAAAAAAAAAAAAAAGAAAAAAAAGCCTGTGTGTTTGGAGCCATTAGCTTTAGGGATTTGACTGGAAACGTCAGTGGCGTCACCTCGTGCAGCCTTTTATTTTTCCTGTACTGCACAAAGAGCGAACATGCGTAAACAGTGATTGCGCTGGTAAAAGTTTTGGCCTCTGATCCACATTAAAGGGAGTGTAAATCTGTCAAATCCAAACCGGTCAGTCAAGCCTCGACACAGCGACATGTGTCACGCCGGCAACGCGTTGTGCTTTTCAACAATGAAAGACACACACACACACACAGATACACAGACACACACACACACACAATCCTCAAAGCTGCCTCATTTAGTGCATGTGCCAAAATAACCAACTTTGCCTTGTGTTGCTAAGTATTTATGTATCATAGATCTCTCTACACTGCCAAAAAACTATAATATGAAATGGCAACAGTGCCTTGTCGGTCTCAGAGGAAAACTTTCAGACAGTTAAAAAAAAAACAACAACAACTATCAAATGCAAGTATATTTGTTTGAGTGATTTTTGATTACAAGTGCTGATTTCTTTTTTTTATAAAGTTCAGAAAAGAACACATACGTGCTTGGATTGGATTGAACTTCTGTACAGCTTGAAGGCACAAACGTGTTCTCTATTTGCTCAGTAATTCTATTTCCTTTCAATCTAAACACCAATATTTCTGCCAAGCCATACACTGTATCATACTGTAGAAATATGTATAAAGTATAAAATATATGATATTTCAGATATGTATATGGAAAACAGTATTTTTAACTTGCTGTTTTAAATTGGATTAAAAATAGTTTGTATGCATAGTGTCCCGGCCGTCCTTTAACTTTTGTCCCTCTGTCTTGCCTGGGAGGCAGCGCGACTCTATGGCCACTGTGTCTCATGAGCTGTCACAGGATCTCAGAGGGAATAAATGCTGAACATCTAAAATCTCAGCCCCCTTCAGTCAGTGTGTTAGACCTGCGTCAACGTCACAGTGACTTCAACCACATGTCTTCGACCACAGGGCTTTTCTACATACTTCAGCCTCCACTCTCCTTCCTACTTTCACTTTTGAACTATACAGATTATTTTTATTTGACATTGTTCCATATGAAAAGTGCAGTATTTTAATGATGTAAATAATGCTTGTTTGGTAAGTTTGTTTGCTTTTTGTTTTTTTTTTAGGTTTGTGTAAAATAATTTTTACCATATACCAAAGTGTGTGTTTATGTATTTAAATGCACTTAATAAAATAGCCATCCTTGAAGTTGTGCTTGGTTTTATTAATGTGCGCTTGCTTTGACTTCTCTTTGGAAAAATCTGATTTTATTGAAATGCATCAACCAGGAATGTGACACCCGCTCTGTTTTGACGTCTCCAGAACGAAAACAGTTCATCGACAAACATAGCATCGCCCACAGAGTCCTGTTACATTGCTCCCATCACAATAAGCGTGTAAATCAAACAGTTACAGTAGCTTGGGCAGGTTGAAATTCCAGCAGATCCATTACTGAGGAAGCTTTTGAAGATGCATTAGTCATAGTCAAAGTTCACCATAACTCACATTCTAGGAAACAAAGCATTTTTTATCATACCGGGTTGTGACATTCATCATCTGCTCAGCAAACAACCTGGCCTGCAGTGCACCTGAGAGTTTCTGCATGGGCATGAGCCGTTCCAAAGCATATTTTTAGTGCCTGATACTGGACATGGATGATTTCTTAAGCAAACAGCGGAGGTTAGCACTGAGTGACGTGCAGTGTGCTTTAACGCCTTGTGTAAACACTCGCCGTGTGTACGAATGCGTGTCCGTTCAGCAGCGGAGGCCCCAAACGTCCGCTGGAAGTGTGTTCAAAACATCTTTGGCTCACAGGAGAAACCTTTTATCGCTGTAAGAAGTCGAACGTTGGTCAGAGCTTTGAACGGCATCGTCGCCGCGTTGCTTCTGATGTGCAGACGTCGGGGGGGTGGGGGGGGTGGTGGAGTAGAACACTTCTTCTTTTCTTTTGTCTGTGAAATATTTGTCAGACTCTGTTCTCCCAGCTCCCTGGTTAAGGTCAAGAGGAACGCGGGTTTGATTGAATTCATGCTATCAACATCTGGCCGACGCAGATGGTATCTGTTAGGCTAATGTTAACCTGACTGCACAGACGTACGCATACTGACCTGCCTCACCTTAACGTCGCCACCTGGTTAGAATAAGACGAGAATAATGAACGCCTTCAGTGCAGGTACAACGTATACTATCTGCATTAATTTCTGGGATCGAGTGCCAACATCTTCCTATTACATATCCTTGTGAAAACAGAGGCCATGGCTGGCAGGCAGAGAGGCAGGTCTGCAAGGAGCTGCACTCTGCAGGTTTCCACAGGCTGGTGTGCTCCTGCGGGCTAATTGTTGTGTGGCGAGGTAAGGAAGACTTCCAGAAACAGCCCTGCGGTGAGACACTGGCGGCCTAATTGGAGAACCTGTTATTTTCTCACAGGTCCAAGTTCAGCTGTAGGTCACAGGAGTGGAGCGGTGTCAGCGGTGTCAGCCCCCCCCCCCCGAATCACTAAGACATCCGTCGCGCGCCTTCACCTGTCAGCTTTAGGTCATTAGCAGGGGCTGATGTAAGAGGAGGAGTGGGCGCAGTTCCTGGTGTTTCACCTTTGTTCGCGTTGTGACACAGGAAGTTATCTGTAAATGTTGAGTGCAGGAGCAAGAGCGGGGCTTAGCAAAGTCAACAAAGGCGGATGCTTTTGCGTGCGCGCACAATGCTCGCCACTGTCTTCCACGAACGGAGGAGGAGAGGCCGCCATCACGGCGCGAGGCTCGCCTCCTGTCCGAGCTGCGTGGGAGTGACTCCGATCTGCTGCCCTGATGGGTTGAGCAACATCTGAGTCAAACTGGTTCACGCTTTGCTCGTATGTCTGAAATCATTTTATTTACATCAAGTGGTCTCAGCACATCACTGTAAAAACATTAGGCATATTCATGGCCGACCAGTAGGGGTGAATCTGCAACTGATATGCAACTAATGGCCTGATATGAGCCAACTTGCAACTGAAGAAAAGATTATATTATGGGTGTCAGTTCAAAGCCAGTCGACTGTTTTGTCGGCGGAGCTCGCAATTAAAAGCAGAACTTGATCGAGCGCTATTCATCTCACCTCGTATCTGTTGCTCGCTCGGTTCACATATCGGTTAGATGATGAAACAGGATTCTGTGTGGAGAAACAGATCCACAAGTATGAAGGCTGGTGAGACAAACCTCTGCCAAGCCTCCGCTGAGACTGTGTGAAATCGACATTCACAAGAACTCTCACAAGTACGTGCATTTTTCTTTTTGTCTTAACCACAGCAAGGTAAAAGGCAGAATTTTGGCATTATATATATATATATATATATATATATATATATATATATATATATATATGCATGATTCCCTCCATCCTGCAAACCCCAGTGATTTACCTGAGTTCATATTTTAAGCCACAACGAGAAACAACGAGCAAAGTCTGTTGCCCACTAGAGGTCACCACCTGAGATAACTCCCATTCATTAGATGTGTACATAAAAAAAAAATCCACAAAACAATCTGCTCTCAATAAATGGTTTTATGCAAAACATGTCAGTGCAAGAGTTTTTTTTTTTACACTAGATGATAATTAATGATAATTGGATGATTTATTTTCTCTCTGTAATTTCAATCTACGACTGAGAAAGGAAAGAAAGGAGGCATTCATGTCCTGCCAGGATTCATTTCCGTCATTTTACACAATCATCCCTTAGAACAAATGCTTTAGCACTAAGCGCTCAATTATTTCTCAGTGCTTCCCTGTCGGTGTACTATGAGTCTCTCGGCTTAACGTATTTAGTGCATTAATTACAGCGCTGTCCGCCTCCCTGTCTTCTCTCTATCGCTCACCCTCTGGTCAACATGTCTGCGAGACGAC
>JAFBJQ010000915.1:352322-391399 GCA_016785345.1 Trinectes maculatus
ACTATGTTGCTGTAAAAGTAGTTTCAAAAAATTAAATGGCTTTTGCTGTTGTTGTTGTTGTTTGCAAATGATACATCAGTAGAGGGTGCATTACAGCGCATTCATACTCGCTTCTCCATTGTTTCCCCTCTGCAGACAGAAACGTCTTCATACATGACCCACGCAGCGTGAGTCAGTTCCTCTTGACTTGCTGTCACAAGGCATCAGAAACCACAGCTCCATGAAGAGCAAGATCCTTCAGCCTGCCAAAGGTTCATCCCTCTCCACCTGTTGTGGCACTGGTTGCTATAAACATCTGAGTAATTTGAATTGAGTATGCAATACTGTAATGTTTCCTTCAAGATGTTATCTGCCTGCGTCTGGCTCCATGCCATGCACTCAGGGTGTATGCACAGGCTGGAACATGTACACAATTAGTCACCTACACACACACACAGAGCGATGCACTCAAGAGTTTGACTTTTTTTTTGCAAAGCTTGAAAAAAAAAAGAGAAAAATATAAAGGACAGGGGGAAAACGATGAGGGGCGTGCAGCGAGGATGAAGAGGTGAAATCTCTGGCCTCGGCCCCTGACAAGGTGTGCACTCTGGGCCCCCGGGGACTGCACAAACAACATTGCTGACTGGTGAAGCATAAGGAAAAGCCTCAGAGCCATCACTTAATATAGAATATTTCATAAGCACTTAAAGGTGATGAAAAATAAGGGCATGGCAGATGTAAAAGATATATGTTGCATATTATGTCCTGGAGTGTGTACGTGTGTGTGTGTGTGTGTGTTAATTGACAAATAGACAGGCGTACTTTATCACAGTGTCAGCAGCTGCCAAGAGGAAAGGCAAGTGAAAGAAAAACATTCCTTGACAATGCATAACATCCTGAGACAATAGTGCTATTATTATTATTATTTTTTTGCCATAGTTTGCTAACTGCCTCAGCTTTAACCCCTTCCACTCCTGCAGCTCCGATCACGTTTGTCCTGTTTACACGTCGACTCGTCTGTGTGGCTGCATGGAGGAAAAGGAGTTCGCCCTCTGAGCAGCGGACGAACACAGATCGTCCCTGTGATTCGTTTTACTTCTGCTGTGCACCAGTGTGCTGCCAATGAATCATTTTTTATGACTGGCATTAAAAGGAGAACTCTGGCCATTTTTACACTTGGGTCGTATCCCTTGGGGTCACCCGATGCGGTAGCAAGCAAAAAAAGCTGAGAAAAAAATGATGCAGCCTAGCCCAAGATATCCCCATAGTCAGCTGGCGCAGCTGCAGGGCTCTAGTGCTTTCCTATGGGGGCAGTCAATCAGCACTCGTATCGCCTCTAAACAATGTCAGAACATCATTACAGCAGCGTCGGAAGACGAGTTGCCACTTTAAGAGACACCACTGTGCGGGCATAACACAAATAATGTGGGAAAACAGTATAAATGTTGTGTTTTTAATGGCAGTCTCTCACGGCCCTCTCGTCCGGTAAAGCAATCGATTGTTCCTCCATAACCACAGAAAGGAAAACTTTATTTCTTTGTTGTTTTTGTTTATCTTCCGGTTAAAAAAACTCTGATGGAGGATTGTGTGGTCATATCCATGTTTTACTATATGGCAACGATAGCTCCACAGTGGCTGTGGACGAACTCAGCTCGACAATCGAATGCGAGCTGAGTATAAAAATGGCCGGAGTTCTCCTTTAAATGATATGTTGATTGGCAGAGCGCACAGCCCACTATCGTCACACATGTCAACCTGTAAAAGTCACTAAGTGTTAAATTCCTTTGTGTTTTTCCATTATAGGTGACGCGGTTTGTTATATAATGAACAGTATCACCATGTAACAAAATACAGGCCCAACATACTTCACAACAATGAACTCCGGTGTTTGTCTGTTTTCATGTCGAACATTCACAGGCAAAGACTGTGAAGTTTCACATGCCTCTAATATCTTTCTTATATCTGGGAGAGAACCTATACGCAGATACATCTCCCTGAGGTCTGGTTCTAATTGAAGTAAAGCATGGAAATGTACAGAGGTCAACTGACAAGCCAAGTCATTTAGAGAAGATCAAAGCATTATCATTAACCCCTCGCATCTGTTAAAAAGCATAATGGTAATCACTATAAATGCAGTCGCTGAACGCATTAGGCAGTGAGGATGTTTTTCTTTCCTGTGGTGTGGGTGGTAATCATCCCATTTCCATGACAAATAGGGACTCGGTGCTTCCTGATTAGGGACCCGGCTGGAGGAGAGAAAAAAGAGAAGAAGAAAGGAAGGACTGATATTAGGTTTGGGAAGGATGAAGCGAAGGAAGAGTGGGGCTCGTTGATCATCAAATGAAAGAACGGGAGAGACAAAAATGTCGCTGTGCTATTTTTCCACCAAAGGAACAGGGTAACAGAGCCTCGGGGGGGATTTTCCTTGCAGTTGAGGGGCTTATTTGAATTGGATCTGCTGTTGATTGAAATGAATCGGCCCAATATCACAGCTCCTTATAACTCGATCCTGGGGACAGATGGACGAGTCATCTGAGAGGACACTTTCTCTAATCCTCAGTCCTCTCATGTGCTGTGGCATTCGGAGACGTCGGACAGGGAAGAAAGAGGATGGTAGAGAACGATGACCCTTCGGGCCCTTAGATGTATTCCCATGTATGCGCGCACACACACACACACACACACACACACACACACACACTCATGAATTCACACAGTCCTAAGGCATCTGTGACTTTTGGCTCTGGGGCAACTTGATTTCATGGTCGACAGAAGAATGAGATCAAAACTAACAGAAAGGTGTAGAGGAGAGTGTTTTCTTAGTGTTACTTGTCATCCAGCAGTTGGAGTGACAGGACGCCGGTGTTAAAGGTCAGCTTGTCAGGCGCAGCTTTCTAAACGCGGCGGTGACTCTTCCTCACCTCTGACAGGGTCGAGTTTCAGTGGGTCTCCGAGAAATTGCGTTCAGTGCCATTTGTTTCTTTTTTTAAAAAAATGTAAATTTGTGAATGATCCTTTTTTAGTTTGTGATAGTTTTGAAAACTATCACTGCACTGTTGAAAATTTCTGTTGTTAATCAAGACACACTAATACATCAGGAATCTGTGTTTGCTGCTGTATTTATGAATTTATAGGCGCTCCAAATGTGGGTCCACAAATCAAAAATAAATAAATGAATGAATGAATAAATAAATAACTTAAATATCTAGTTAAGATGTTTATCATATTTAAAATATTCTTAAATATAGTAAATATCTTATCTATGACGACAAACCACCAGGTCTTTGTTGTAATATTTTCTATGTTACCGTTTTTTAACCAACATAAGGAGTTGCTACATACATGTCATCATTAGTGATTGTTATTGCAGTATGCGTATAATTATTAATTGTGACAATCACATTTTACACAGACGACCCATGTTGGATAAAACCTGTGTTTTGAGTGTCTGAGTCAAACTGTTGTCGTGCTGGATTGAGAAACCTGACATTACGATTGTGTGCTAAACGTATGCAACGCTTCTGTTTGTAATGTTGGAGGAGACTATGTTCAGATACATGCAGCGTGATATGCTGTCAACAGCGATGCATCACTTTAGCTGGTATTCATGGTGAGTCAGTGGAAGAGAAGACACAATGGGGACTGTTGTTCAAGAAAGGCCTTGGATACAAATGAATGGTTGCTATCTTTATCAACACTGGCTCAAAACACATCTGGTAAAGTTCTCTTACCCTGAGTGGCTATGCACAAAGAAAGCCAGTGTTCTGTGTTGACTGACAACATCTGCGAGACATAAATGATTTACTCAGCCTTTAATACCAGGGCAGGGCATGGTGCATGTCCAACATTAGGCTGAAAAAGAATATACTCGTACTCACAAAACCTGATTTACTGCCAATATGCCAGTGTGTGCAGACTGATATGTGACAACAGGTCTTCAGCAACGTGCAGTACACATACTGTACTGTTTGTACACGTAGTATGTATGCGCACAAGTGCATGCATACATACTCACAGAAGAACGGCCATGCATACTGTATGCACATGCTGATGCATCACTCAGTGTCGATCTTTGAAACATGGACACACTCCATTGTACAGCGTTGTGCCTGTGCAGGGTTAATTAAACAGAGCAGCAGCCAAGACGCACAGCCAACAACACCTGATACTTCTGTGTTTTCCATTAACTGTCATTCTTGACACTCAGCTCTTTCCGCACATTGAGCAAAAATATCTTCACACTAAGTTTCTGTCCTGATCGAAATACCGATGAATGGCATGAGGTTTTTTTTTTTTTTTTTTTTTTTGAGGTTTTTTTTTTTTTTTTTTTTTGCTTTTGCTGTGCTGCAAACAGGATTGGAGTCTGTCCATTTTACTCCAAAATGTCTAATAAAAAGATGATTTAAAATAACAGCACAAAGTTTGGTTTCTTAAGTGTTTTTTTTTTTTTTTGGCGGCACAATCTGCATAGATCTCTTGGCCAATGCTCTGTTCATTTATAAACGTGGCATTAGTCCTGAGTTATTGAAAACAAAAGGTCTCGCAGACGCTTGTGCACATTGCACACATAAGTTATTGTTTTCTTAATTGGATTAAAACCACAAAGTGAGTTTGGAGACCTCCCACGTCCAAACAATGGAAAAAGCAGCTCGAGCGCTGCAGATTCACATCTCATAAGGGCTTCAGTTACTCAATAGCTCTTAGACAAGGAGCCTTGTTACAAATTCTTTATTTTATTGCAACAATAAATCTGTCATCCTGACAATATAAAAGTGAACACAACTTTTTTTTTCTTTTACTCTCTTCCCCTCGGAGGAGATGTTCCATAAAAATAAACATTTGGTATCTTCCCCATCATCTTCTGTAAGTTTTTTTTTCCTTCCCCTCCCCTGTGCCTTTGTCCCCAGGTGAGAGGAAACTGTTGGCACATGTGTGCGGATGTGCTCAGTCAGTAGAAATGCACAATGTACAAAGCTCTCTGACAGTAATCCTGGCTGATATGTGCATACACATACTGGCGGCGTGTGTGCATTAGCTGCATGTGTGTTTGTTTGTGCGAGCGCGGTCGGGCACTCGTGTGTTGACAGCAACCTGCTGGGCGAGCTTAGAGCTCGGGATGAGTTGGGCTGATGACACTGCGACACATGTCAGCAGAGAGCATCCTGTTCAGTCAGCACTCCTTCGTAACTATTTCTTGACACACACTCAGGAAGTCAGACACAGTGCTGAGCATTTATTCTTTTCATTTCCGACGAGGAGGACAAAATGTTTGAATGACAATCTCATCACGGGGGATTAGTGCGAAAAAATGTCAACCTTCTCAGTGTTTTTCCAAGAGCTTTATGCCGGAATAACAGAATAATATTTATAGTAGTTTCAGCATCTATTGAACTCTTAAAGCAGTGAGAAATTAGTTGTGCTATGTGAGTATTTTGATACATATTTTAATATGATCATTTAGTTCTTGAGTTTTTGTAAATAAAATAAAACATTGCGGATGTTTTGATTGATGCAAATCATTATGTGGCAAAATGATTTGGTGATTTTTATTGCCAGACAAACAAATATTAGCTTGTTAGTGTTTCTTTGAAAAGAAAATATTGGTGAAACTGTTTGACCGTTTGAGACTGTGGGACATAAAGTCTGACTCCTGCAGTCGTCCTCGCTCATGATGCATGATAAATTATTCGTCAGACGCTCCAGAGATTAGTAAAACGAACAGCACAGTCGCTGCAAATGTGACATTTCTGTGCGAGCACATCCATCTAATAAAACATTTCTTCCATAGCAGGAAATCCAGCTGTGATTCACAGCTGTAGACGTCGATGATAAAAAAACAACATATAAACCTGCCATTCAGAGAAAGAAGATGCGGGCGAGGGAGAAAAGCTGGAATCAGTTATGAATAATTCACATTACTTGATGGCAAATTAAAGCTTGCGGACGCATGTTGAAATATCTTTTATTTATCACAGATGATATTATCAGTGTTATTTGAACATAACTCATACAGACTTATCATTTAATTTTAAAGTTATAAGGGTGAATGTGTTGTAGATCATAAATATATTTGTGCAGTAAATATTTGTTTTAAATATAATATTAAATAATTAAAACTGGGGTTGAATGCAGTAGTTGTGAGTGTGACTGGTCATTTGTGGGTTTGGCTCCAGCTGCCCAGGATATGTGGTGTAAATGGATGGACGGATGATTCATTAGTGTCAGTCTACAGGGAGGTGCCATGTGTGATAAACTGCATTTGAACCGGATAAACAATATGAATATTTACTCAGACTTATATAAGTGAAAATAAAAACACATATCACTAAGTGAATAAAGCACACACACAAACAGTAGCAAAAAAACCCAAAAGCATTTGTTTTTACAGCCAAAGCTCCTCAATCTGCTTCCTGAACGTGGACTAAAGCAGATTTTAAAAAAAACAAAAACAAAACACCGACATGGTTGAAAAAACAAACCAGCGCTTTCTGTGTGGGGCCAATTTAGACATATTCAGCTCTCACACACCAGCAAAGGTTTCCACTTGCTCATCTGAAGAACCCAATCCTCCCTGAATTACAGGGAGATTAGGGCGGGATTACGCTGCCTCGGAGAATCCCAGCCGCGGAGCAGCTATTATATCCATCAGAGGAGACAGTGGACCGCACCTGTTGCCACGCAGGCAGGGAACATTTAGCATTATATTGTGGATATTTTAAAAAATCTCGAATCCAAATCGATGTTGGTATAACCTTTCTTCCTTCTTCTCCAAAAGGAGCGATTTCACTTTCAAGCGCCACATGTGAAACGTGTTTCAGATTTTAGACCATGACTTCATCCCCTGGCAAAAGATGTCTCCAACTGTACATGAAATGTCTGCAAGGCCCCAAAAGGTTCTTTATTGTCCCTGCAAGCGGTTTACAACCATCTGCATGTGCAGTCATTCCCTTAAATGCAATTATCTGGGAAAAGTGGACCATAAAAAAAAGAAGGCCAATTTGGAGAAAACGGTGTCAAGAGAAGTTAATAAAAAGCGGGAGTTATTTACATGTAGCGCTGTGCAAATGAGTGCTAATGCTGTGGTAATGGAAGGGAGGCCTCCATAAAAAGTGCTGCCGACTCGCAGGTGCAACAGGCCCTGAATGTGAGCATGCTGTCGAAATAAAATATGAGACGTCAGTGTCCACTGGCATGACTCGATCTCATAACAACAATTCATTACAACTTTATTGATTTTTTTTTTTTAATGCAGTTGACATAAGGCTGTGAGAGAAATGAAATACGGCACGTTACTTTCCCACTGAGCAACAACTTTCCCAGAAACAGAAAAATGATATTATAAGATGAGCAATGGATTTAAGACAATGGCAGCATTAAAAGGATCAAGAAGGAGAATCACGCCTCTCTGCCTGCTCAGTCCACAATGCAGATCACTCAACCTTAAAGTGACCGCACCTAACTCTCCAAAGATATACTTACGCAGACAATGACGAGCCTTTAGTCATGCCAAGGTGGATTGAGCAAGCAGGTAATGGTTTAGCATAGATGCATTCAGGCTGAATCAGCGCTCAGTCACTCAGCCTGTGCTACGTTGTGCTTTTTTTTTTTTTTTTTACTGTGTTTTGATAAGGACGAAATAAAAGGAAACGAGACAGGTACTTCACTGTAAACGCTGTTATAAAAATACTAAATTACAAGGCGTATGTGAGCCGAAATACAGCAATTACCCAAAGTCAACCTGCTGCTGTTCTTCAGCCACAGCCGTAACACAGGCGCAGAGCTCTGCCTGTCTGACTGCAAACAAAGACCTGTTCTTTACTGACATGTCACTAGTCGTACTGTCCCCGGGTACAACAATGCCATTAGGCAATAAATAAAAAGTGAGACAACTTAGCTATGCTTGTCAGGAGACAAACAGGACAGGTAACAGTGCTTTACAAAAACAACCTGTGGTTGCTAAGCAACCGGCAAACAAACAGAATGGGGGAAAAAAATGGATGGGTGTAAATCAGCCTGAAGGGACAAGGGCCCAGTCACTAAAGCACATAGAGCCAGTTTCACAAGGGAGGCCCAGCCAAGTATCATCCAGTGTGAAATACCAGCAACTAATCGTTTACCTTTTTTCCTTTCTCTCTCTCTCTCTCTCTCTCTCTCTTTCCCCCTTGTTCTCTTTTTCATGTTCTCCGTATGTCCCTTACCTACTGAAACAGGCTAAAAACCTGCAGATTGTTTTTGTTTTGTTTTTTTTTATTCTTCGCTGATGAGTGGTCATGCTTACAATACTTACAAGCTTTTTCCCCCCATAATATTTAAATGGTTATGATTTCTCAACATGATCATGGTGAAGATGTGCGTTGCATCATCTCCGAATCAGTGCAGCTCCGGTGAGTGAACGTGCACTTTTCTATTTCAACATTGCATCATTTCTGTTGCAGGTCTCTAATATGATGTTTGTTTGTTTGTTTTCTCTTTTACAAGTCATGCTGCATCTTCATATTATCCTGTCATACTTGACTGTAAATGTTAATTGCTGCTCTGTGAACATATTACGAGCTCTTTGACACATTTATCTGTGATGCATGTGTGTGTGTGTGTGTGTGTGTGGAAGGTTAATAGTTTTATTTGACCTCACGGAGCTGGAGAGTCGCATGTCATATTTCAGAGCACACTGCATGATGCGCCGTCCCTCGCTTGAGTTGCTCTGGCAGATGACAGAGGAGTTAAAAGGGTAAAGTGAATGGTAGATGGAGGTATCTGTTCTGGGCCTCTCAGTATCGCTGCTCGGCTGAGGTGATACTTGGCTCTCTGGTTTCGATGCAGTTCCACTTGACCGGGTGGACGGGGGACATTCCTCGGATGAACGAGGCATGCTTAAACGCACTTAAATACACTCGCGCGTGCGTGCTGCTGTCACATGCTTAATTCATACCCACAGGGACAGCAGCATCTCATAATGTGCTTCTCCTCCTGACATGTTGCAGCTGAGGAATGTCAGTGTGTAGACGGCGAAGGCCTCGGTGACGCACGGTGGCCTGTTCCTCGGCATCTCTGGATCACTTCGCCATGACAGGCTCAATGTGGATTAATGACCACACACACACACACACACACACACACACACACACACACACACACACACAGCAGACGTGTGCACGCTGCAATAAAAGGAAACTTTTACTTTTACAAAGTAAAATTTACAAAGTAAATCCAAAGCAAAAGGAAAATATCTCACTGTGACCCTGCTGACCTTTGTGTCTTTTAAGACTCACATGCATGAGCCAGGTGAAAGTTTGAGGAAGCTAAGTCTCAGATTACAAAGGAAAAGCCATTATAAATATTCCTCTATGTATAGACAGGTCACAAATAGATTTAATCAGGCGTGCCGCAAGCTTCAAAGAAAAAGATCAGCACCGATTCCTCTGATCGTTTGATTATTCATTTGTTGACTTTTTAAATGCCAGACTTTTAACCCTTTTGGTTGAAGCACGCACACACACACACACACACACACACACACACACACACACGCAGACTGGGCCTTTTCCTGCTCAGCTTATAGTGCCTAACCTCATGCAGGCTGGATGGTGTCAGCCCAGCTGCTGGCAACATCACTCGGCACCAGCGGCACGGTGCCGCGCAGCAGAGTGAGCTAATAGGCCCTGAGTTACCTCATCTCACTTCTAAGTGTTGCTCCATTTAAGAGAAGCCGGAGTGACTGCAGAGGCACTAATAAAGCCATTCCGAGGAGAGAGCATCCCAGGAGATTTCACGGCTCTGCTTGGGAATCGTTGACAAGCGTTTCCTAAAGGCCCAGGTGTATCCGTCAAATGGAACTTTCACTCTTCCACTGCTAATTTACATGCTCCACACGGCCCTTAAGTGAGCTTTGCAGATGTAATGGCTCAGTGTAGGTATTTGTCTGCCCCCCCTCCCCCCATCATTTGAAAAGACATAACTTTTTTTTTTTTTCCTTTTTAATCCTCCAGTAGCTATAATGTGATCTGGGATTCTGAACAAACACACAGTGTGCGCTGCACTGGCTGACATCATCAAAACGCACAACGTTATTCTACTCACAAATGCAACACAATAAAAAAAAGTGCTACATAATGAAGAATTATAGCCACACGCTGCACAGAGCAGGTGTAAGAGCAGGAAAAAAAAAGTTTTGTGGAGCAAAACATTACTTGGTACTCTGTTTTTTTTGCCTGCAGGTGTGCACCCCCCCTCCTCCACCCCCCCACTCCTCTACACAAGGAGACATGTGTCTGAGAACCGGGGACAAACACTTTAAGTCAGGAATTAATGTAAGGATTCATGTGGATGGAGACACCTGTCTGGGCGTAACGTGATATTTTACTTTGCCTACGAGAACAGAAGCATCGATCATCCTGCGTTGAGGGGGTGCGTGCTGTGTGTGAAATGTCATACGGCCCATGCATAAAATCCCTCATCACTGCACCCTGCAAACTGCTTGCAGCCTACTTCTGCAGCTCGAGTTTACCTGCGGGACATTTCGTGTCTATAAATTAAAGAGCAATTACACAACGGGGCTGACAAAGCAGAGTTTGTGCATTTGTGCGAGGCTTGACGTTTTGGCGCGGCTGTCAACACATGAGGCAGGGTGTGAACGGCGGTTTGTAAATCACGCTCGCGGGAGAAAGGGCGATCGTTGCGTTGCTTACAAAAAGAGCTTTGCACAGCAGTGACAGATAAAAACGTAATAAAAGCTTCAGCAATCTTTTTCTTCCCCCCCCCCCAACACTCTTGATTGTGTGTCTAAATTTAACAGTAGTCACTCGCTGCTGTTAATTCATCACATGCCTGTCACAGAGTTACAAGGAAACTAGCCTGTCTTGATTTTGGATGTGGTGCCTGAAAGCAGTTCATCAAGCAGCATAAAGTGTTTTCCAACAGCTCAATCATACATGTGAGATCACTGCGCTGGCATTGATCCTCAGGACTGGACACGTTCAGCTCTCTGCTTGCCAGATGCAGTTGCCTTTATTTTAGTGGAGAAGCATTTAAAAAAAAAAAAAAAAATTCCACCGCTCAACATTGTTTTCTTCTGTTACTATGATGCCAGTTTTCCGCATGAGTTCACAGGATCACCAGATCCTTATATATATCAATACATGTCACTCATTTTCACCTCCAGTGCACACTCACTGATCAGTGAAAGGATGGATGGGAATGTTGTCAAGGAGCAATTTCATAACACATTAAGAACCTGTTGGTAATTTTAACCTGTTCTTCCCTAAAGGCATCGAGCTGGGTCTCACCTGACAAGTTAAAAGACAAAAAAAAAAAAAAAAAATGAACTCAGCAATATATTCTGCTGGAAAAAAAAAAAAATCCCGTCCCGTCCAAACAATGAATAATATTTGCTTTGTGCAGGAGATTAATCTGAACCCTCTTTCAGCCATGTCTAAAGTATTAAAGGATAAGTCTTAGTTAAATACGTTTGATGAAGCTGTTGTGGATAGATTGATGGCTGTACACTGTATAGCTGAGATTTAACCACTGTTTAAGATATATTATTATTAATCACTGTGTATTGTCATTAAAGGCTGTTTGTGTTACTAGAGACTGAGGAATTTAAAAAGTGAACAGCGTCCTGCAAAGTCATGACATTGTTCACGCAAAAAATAGAATATTTTTGATTAATGATTGTTGAAGAATGAAGAAAAAAAAACATCTGATGCATGTGAAATTGTTACATGCAGAACCAACGATAATATATATACTTTCACATCCGCTGCTGCTCATAAAAATTTAGGCCGTACGCTATTATTGTGAAGTAGAGAGCAATAAAGTTACAATAAAAAGATTTCTAACAGCTTTTATGGGAAAGCTCAGTTTACAGAGTTAGGTTTATTTGATGGGTGTCGGCAGTACCCATGTTCTCTACTCAGTTTCATGCTACTCTAATTCACACTGCCACTGCACTAAATCATCAGGTCATAAAATAATCATCATTTGCATCATATTTGAATAAGTCCAATATATAATTAAAAAATGATAATAATTAGCAACAGGAAGTAGAGACATGGAAAAAAACAGAACAGTCAGTGTGTGTCTACACAAAATGATTAGGTTGCAGGTTGTTTAATAAGAATTTACAAGTTTGGACAATAAAGTGATTGTCTGAAGAGAAACCCTATAGCTTAGCACCGTGCACCAAGCACCGCAGCTTCATTTCCCTCAGTCCCACTCTGTCAGGTTCAAGCAGTGGCATCTACACTATCTGCCTCAGGGCAGAGGGTTCAAGGAAAAGGAAGCAAGAAAGGCACCTATTCATAACAGTTAAGCAACAAAGCCCTTCCCCTCGGCCTTACCTGCTGAAAGACTTACGCCCATTGACTGGTAAGGTGGAGGGCATCTTTCACCGTGCCTTCTCCTGCAGGGCTTACTGATGAAGACACACACAGTTCACCATTCAGCAGGGAATCTGGTGTTACACGCTGTCTCTTAAGTGGCACACGAGGCAAAGCACTGGCCCACGTAAGAAATAGAGCGCAGTGGCCATCGGGCAATAAAGTGCAAAAAAGGAAAAAGTGCAAAAAAAAAAAAAACATGTGCATCAATGTGTGATGTGAAAGACAAGGAGGACAGAAAGAGTGAGGAAGCTGGCAGGCGGCCAGGTGCTGTCTGGCACACGTCCAGTGTCGATGATGTAATAGTAGGTTAAGTTGTTCAGTCAGATGAAGGAGTGGGAGAGAAACGGCGTTTTTGTCGGGGGCGACTTTGCAGCAGGTGAAACAGAACGATCCCTAGTTTCATTTACTGAAAAGTCCTCTACACGAGTCTCAACACAAAGCTTCACTTGCAGTGTCATGTTTGACTGTTGTTCAGGCCGCACGGCCATGGACAGGAACTCAATGACAGCAAACTTATTATTGGAAACACAGATTGTGGATGTGTTATCAGTCATGCTACAACTGCATTCACAAACTGTTTTTTTCACCACTCTTTTATGTCAATAAAACAAAATTTAAAAAAAACAAAAAAGCATTTCAAAAACATCTTTGCTCATTTAATCAGTAAATCTATCAGCTGAGCGATGAGTGAGGAATTACGTCAACCAATCAATCCATCATTAAATCAGTAAATCGGACGACACGCCAAGATGAATACAAGTGTGCGACACATTATTATTTGTGACCTTCTTGCAGGTGCACGCACAGTGAACCTATTGAGAAAATAAAAAAAGCTTTTTTTTAAAAAAGTGACAGATTAAATTGTGGGAATTACAAGAGGAAAAACCTCCACCGCCTGTTTTCTCCCTTGTAATTATATTTTGGCATTAGGATGCTTCGATAATACAACTGTCTCCGTCATGAAAGACGGCCAGTGTCGGTTTAAACAGGATATAGTTGATGCCAAACCTGAATTACACAGTACACATTAAGTGAGTCACTCGGCTAAAATGGATATGTTTATACAGCGAGTGAGAACACAATGTCTAATTGCAGTGTGCAATCACACTGGGTATAATTCAGATTGGGCCTGGTCCCTTTTTTTCTATGTATGCAGGTTGCATAATGTCAGCGTAAAGCTATAGAGTATAACCACAAACAAGGTTGCTTCAGTTGTTGCAGCTCAAAATGCTTTTCATTCATACACACAGCAACAAGTATATGTTTAATGCAGTTTACTAAACAAAGTCAATATATTAAATGTCCATAAATCTGTGAACAGAATCCAATCACATTTATCAGTGACTGATCATTCTCTGTACATTTGCTCTTTAAATCAATTCTCTTAATCAGCTGGATCAGTTGTTATACTTTGGACAAATAGTCCGTCAGCTGATTCTGTGACTGATTCAGTGACTATTCAATTAATTCTTAAAACACACACGCACACACAGTCGACAAATAACATGGCAGTTAAGTACCTGATATTGATTGCTTTGATTTCTTTAACGGTTCGACTGCAGGTCAGCAGACAAACTGTGTTATATGCAAAGAGCGCCGTCCTGTTTGAGAGTAAACAATGGCGTTGCGTTGAAGCTCTACCTTGCAACAAGACCCTGAGCGACTGCCCTGTCAGAACCTAACTCTGCAAAGTCACTCTCCCTCCGTCTCACTCCGTGTGTTAGCAAACAGTCAGGGTTACCGGGGAAACATCTGAAATGACAACATGCGTGACTGAATAAGAAATGGGATTTACTGCCAACACACAGAGGTGCCAGGTAGCACAATATTACTGGTTGGTCACAGTCTCTGCCGTATTTAAAGCCATTGATATTAATGGTGGCAGAGGGAAACATTATCCTGAAGTCCTGCGGCGGATTCGACCACAGGTCTCTGCCAATGCACATGCAGCTAACACAGCCTAATATCCAAATGACATTACAGCACACTCAATCAGACCCAGCGCTGTTACTGGCCCACAGGAGAGGACACAGGCACATTCTGTGCAGAATGGCTTCCTTTATGAATCAGGCTGTAAAAGAGTTGGATCAGCAGGGGTGCTTAAAAATATCTGAGCAGGGGGGACGTGTCATTGCTTTAATAGCATTAAGTTCTCCCTTTAATCTCCACTGAACCGTGTTTGCTTTTCATTTATGTTGGAGTAATAGGTTTCAGCCGATCACGGTCGGATGTTTCAAATGTGCCATTGGGTTGTTTTAGAAAGACATACTGAGCAGACCTCTGACAGCCGGAGTGTGGAACGCACGAGGAAGAAAAGAAAGAAAGAAAGAAAGAAAGAAAGAAAGAAAGAAAGAAAGAAAGAAAGAAAGACTGGACGTTTCCATGCTAATCTCAGACAGATTTTTGCTCAGACTGTCAAAATGTTCCCTGGTTGCACTTCTACTTCGGTTGGAGTCAAAAAAAGTATTTATGTGCTCAGAAACGAAGCCATGGCCATTACGCTGAAGAAAATTAATGGAAGGCTTATTCAAATACGATTTTCAGTTTGACTTAGAGTTAGTTTTATCGTTTCTGATTCTCTCCTCAGGAAATTACACATAGTATTATTATTATTCTTATTCTTACTGAAGCATTGCTAATCGGACGCCTCGCGCTCAATGGTTGGAATAGCACAGGAGCCTTCTCGCCAGGCGTCACAAGTGGACGTTCACAGACAAAAACCGTGACTTCACACTCGCCGACAATCTTTTCCTTTTTGTTAAATGTTGAATGATATGGAAACATCCTGGACGGCCCTCCCTGAGAGCCCGGGCTCCATTTCAGCTGAACATGAGACACAGCAATGGACCACTGCTTTCATATGAGCGAGCCCCCCCCACCCCGCTCTACAAAGAGGAGAGGATTTGCAGTGTATTAAGCCATTTTGCTTCACCGTCATTTCACAATTATGCGTGTGTGGAGAGGAAGTGGGACAGATATCCTTGTGAGGGAGATGAAAGGCTCTTGCATCAGAAGAAATTGAGCTGGAAACCCGGGGCTTGGGTTAGCCATGGTGGTCTCTTGTCTCCTTACCCACTTTCTCTCATCCCTCCCTCTCCCCACACTCTCACTCTCTCTTTGCCAGAAACGGATTCGCCCCCTGAGCCCTCCCCCATATCCCCCCGCTCTATCCGGCAGCTCTCTCAGTGGACTATCAGCGAGCGGCCACCTTTGAGCGTGGCACTGAGCTGCTGTGATCTAACAGCTATAAAATGCCAAATAAAACTTATGGACGGCCATTGCTGGAGAGCCGCAGCCTATACAGCACAATGGATCATTGTGATGGAATGGATGATGTCACGGCTGTGGTGCGCTCAGTGCTGTTCCTCTTCGTTTCCCCGACTTTTTTTTATCAAAAAAAAAATGTGCCTTTGATTTTGTCATTTGTCATAAATGTATTGCACAAATCTAGGACTGAAGAGGAGGATAAAAAAAAAACTATGACCAGGAAAATATTGATTAAAAATGTATTGCTTATTTATTACGTCTGTTCGCTTGCATACATACCAGACCTTTGTTAAGGTACCAAATGATTTGAAAACTTTTTTCTAATCAATATATGCAGTATTTTATATTGTATTGTATATCTATTGGTGGTTTTGTTATCCTTAATGCATTGCAAAAATGACTCGTCCTCTAATGTCAATATGAATATGAATACGTTTTCAAAGCTCTGGAAAAAAAAAGGTGAATGACATTTTCTGGCTTTTCTGAGGTCACACTCAATGTGAAGTCCTGTGTGGTAGCTGCATGTTGCCCCACGTTACACCACAATGTGTAAGACTATAAGGCCATGCAGTGTGAATGATTCTGCAATCCCAGCTTTAAAGACAGCTTTACAGATGAATAAGAACTGTTTGATAATTGCATACTTCCCCACAGGCCACATCATTGCAGCAAATCATGGCAGTTTTTCTTGTCAATGCTCATTTTGCAAGCTAAGTAATAATTTGAAATGTTGCCCTCATATGGCTAGAAACTATGTGTGCATAATAATTCACCGGTAGCATCATTGGGCAGGTAGTAATTAAGTGGATCAGCCATAAATCTTCCACATGAGCTTCATGCTAAAAGCATCTCGCAATCGAGGTTACAAAGGGTTTCAATTTTGTTTTTCCTGTTGAACGTTATAAATTAAGTTTGAGTGGCATACAAACGATGCCTCATCTTTAAATGCTGGTTAAAGTGTACAAGCATTTTTTATGCACTGGCGTCATCCAAACAAAAGATTACAAAAAGAAGTGTGGTTTAGAGGTTGTAAGCAGATTGTAGAATTGTACGTTGTGTGTTTTTTTTCCTTTTTAATGTGAAAACTCTCTAAAACTGTGCTTTCATTTGATACAATTTGATTATTTGCCACGGCATCATGTAGCAGAGTGAACGACTCCCGCAACAGTTTTCCATTAATGCATTCACACAGTATAACACGGACCATTTCACAGTGTTTGTGATGGCAAGCAAAGAAAAAAAAAAAAGAATTTTATGACAATCACAAAGACCTAATGTTTCCAATTTGGAAGCAGCGCTGTGTCTTTATTCAACGGATTTAGAGAAAATAACATGACATAAACTTTGCAGCCACGGTGTCTGTCACAGTCACCGTCTGTGAGCCTTTTTGGCAGTAACTTTATGGAACCCCCCCCCCATGTGTGTGAAACCAAAGAACACAGACTTTGGCCACAGAAGCACATGCACTCAGCCCTGTGCTTTTTCCCTCATCCCACTGTGCCATCCCCAGCGGTCCCCGGCGTTCGAGCCGCAAGCCCACCAGCAGGCCCCGCCGAGCCGTCCACCCTTCAGCCATCCTGCGCTCCGTCACCCTGGCGTCGCATGACATTCTTTCCCACAGGCAGTCACATAGTTCCAGCGTCTCCTCATGCGAGGGGGCCTGGGACCCTGCAACAGGCGGGGGGCACTTCAAAGGCCGGCCGGCCCACAGCTGCAGCCTGTCGCTCCAGCAGCCAGCTCCAGTTTGTAATCATTATTAAAGGCTTGACCTCGGAGGCATCTCTGCCGCTGTTCACACCCCCTTCCCACCCCTGATAACGCTTCACGGGGCTCCTCTCAAGGCGACTCCAGTTACCCATCAGTTGAGCGGACTGAAAGGGAAGTGGCGTGGGCATTGTTTCGTGCTGTTGTGATGGTCCAATTGAAGCATTAAGGACCCTTTCTTTTTCTCCTTGGAACTCTTCAGTCACCTATACGGCATCACCGTGATCGTGTATTTAGGGGTCGCTGAATGGTCCCCGAAACACGGCAAAAAAACACGAGCGACATCGGTTGACTTGTTGCTCCTCCGGTTTAACATGACCCCCGGCATTGATCTGCTAGAACTGAATGTTAATATGTTTTGACAATGCAAAACATACAAAATTATAGCGGCGTGACGAAAATGATACATAATTATACTTAATCTCTTGAAAAGTTTGATTGACACTAACAGCGCAAACCTAGTCATTGACTAAATTGCACGGAGATGTTTTTATTCCAGTGCAGGTACATTTGTCCAAACCCGATGCTCGATGCCCCTGTAGGGCTCCGACTTCCTCCACACAGTCTATACTTGAATAACTCGGTCAAAACTAATAGACTTAGTAATACTTTTGCTGATAACTCAGTGGAGGTTACTAAACAATTGACCCTGTGTTCCTGGCTTGCCCTTCTGACCTGGCTGACGGCTTGAGGGGCTTTTATACGCTCGTTAGTCCTGGTGTGATGAAGGAATTTATAGAATAGAAAATACAGTGGTGGTTGTTGTCAACCATGAGCGACTTTATTGACATTTCTGTCATTTTGGAGACTTGTTGATTAGAGGTCAGGTTGATTGTCTCTAATAAAGAAAGCGATGAAAGAAGTCGTGACAACGAAAGGACAATATTTGACGGCTCATATCCGTATCGCTCAACAGCTCTGTAGTTTAACACCTGGATCTTTTGTGTATATTGGGATGGTAACAGTACTGTGAAAAAAAAACACAACAAAAACGACACGTGTCTGAACCCTCTATTAGAGAAGTTACCTGTGCTGATAACAATCATCAGGAGAACAATCCATGATGCTCTCATGCCTCTGTGCTTCTAACAATCTATGGCCAGATGTTATGATGTGCCAACATCCCTTTTCTCACTGATGCTACGTGCCCTTTATTGATTTAATGCACTTGAGTCACTCTGAAACGAGAACAACAGCAGATGTCCAATAATGGCAGCCCTGCGAAATCAGAGGGAGGGGCCTTCACCAGGTGTGCCCGTATTGGTAACAAACACAGAGCATGATAACCCCTTATTAAAGATTCCACATGGTGTGTTAGCATCAAGCTGAAGCAGGAGTCTGACCTCAAACTATCTCCCCCTACGTTATAATCAATCCTCACAATAACTCATTGGTTTTATTGGGGCTTTATATTGTCTTACAGATGTTTAGGTGTTTCCAGGACTGACATTCTTGAAAGCTAACGTTGGGTTTATGGCTCCGTTACACAGCCTATAAATCTTCCCTGACACCTCCGTGTCAAATAAAAAGGCTGTCGAAAACACGGCGTAATGACACAGTTGCGTACGGAGAGAAGTTTGATGAAAGAGTATACAAATATCCCTTCGCCTCACTTCATTCACAAACTTCTGAATCCTACCAATGCGGACCGTTGGCACAAATGCTTTATCTGCTGTGGGATCAGCAATGTTTTTGATGAAATCCCGAATGCCAGGTTCATCCATCATCAGGAGATTAGAGAGGCTAATTGTATGCTGTGAATGCTCGTGCTTAAACCGCGTACAAGACCGCTCTTATCCCTGAACTCCTAATCCTGAACACCGCTGACCTCCTCCAATATTTAAAACCAGCTCTGACCTTAAAATCAATCTAAAACACTGCGTTGAAATCATCTGTGTAACGAGAACGTGAAACTCCATCCAATGAGACACTGCGCCTAGCGGCAGTTTTTCAAGATTAGTAGAAGATTTTGCTGCCTGGAAACAGCAACAACAACGCAGCATCTCAGTACCAATTCCCATGATGACATCCAAACATTCATAATCTTGTGGGATTGAATTATTTTGTTAACAGCTGAAGGACAAAGATGGCACATCCAGCTGTGTTTACACTGAATCCTGTCATGTCAATAATCATATTAATGATGTGATCATATCTGTGTGGTGATGCAATATTTACTTTGTAGTGTGTGAAGGGTAGGAAACCTGTGCCTGTGAGATTTCCATGAACGATAGCGTTTGTCCTGTCTCACCATGTCTGCACAGATGGGGCTCACAAAGGCCTCTTGAGACATGAGGTGTTTTTTTTTTTTTTTGATTTTTACAGCTGGCAAACTGAAGAAGCCACTACGCAACACCGTGCATGATATTTCAGTTATCGCACCAGAAATCGCAAAAGATGTGCATCCCGAGTTCTTGCCTTTGTCCTTTGTATCAGTGCGACATGCTCAGTCTGGATATTAACGAGTGCGTGGTTAAGTGCTGGTGAGTAGAGTCATTCCAACGACTGATGGCTCCAAACAGATGGAAAAGTCTGCTCCCTTTGTCCGCCTTTCCCCTTTTTGTTTTGTTGATTTGTTTATTTTTGGTTTCTATACAATCAAGAGCCTCTCGAGCTTGCGGAGTGTGGAGAGGCCTAGACATAATATGACGGCGGCAATGGATGAGGGGGACAGCATGGGGCAAGACCCCCCAGGCGTGCTGCAGGGGGCCTGCTCCAGCGGGATGCCAGGAATGGCTCAAAGGTCCCAGCGGCACGAGCCTCTGACACTTAACAAGCGGCTTGCAGTTGTCCCTGGCCTTGACCCTGTCTCATCTTAAGACACATATGGAGCTGAGACGGGAGAAAGCCGCAGGGACGTGATCGATTACACGCTGTCATATTACAAGAATCTCCCCAATAAGAAGATTTGATAACAGTGTTTCCATTACATGGTGCAGGGGAAGTCTTGTCACAGTGGAAGATGGTACTTGTGCTATGATGTGAGCTAAATCAGGAAGTAACGTCATCATAATGATTACGAACAACAAATTCTATGTATACGGGTTGTTGAAAAGATGAGATGTCATAATATCATCAATTATGTTTATATTTAACACTATATAACACTGCATAACACTATATAACACTATCCTACCATTTTTATTCGGCCCTTTTTCTACAATTGCCTGGTCCCTTGAGAAAGTGGGAGGAATTCTGACCGACAGTCCAGTAGATGTCTCAGCAGAGGGCTTCCTGTTACAAGACCTTAACAGACTTTACTTGGTGAGTAACAAGGACACATTCCCTGGCTCCCTGCATGTCCTCCGGGAGCCTCCGGATCACGTACAGGGACCACTAATGTAGGCTGCAGGCCCGGAAAAATCAAGGGCAAGAAATGTGGAGCTTACCAAGTCAAGACTGCTTCATAAGAAAAGTCCTATTAAAAAAATAATAATATAATTGAGGGATGACTAATAGAAATTCTTTTTAAAAGCTATTAAACTGACAGACCTACAGTCTTATAAATAAGAAATAAATATTTCCTTATTAAAAGTGAACAAGGAAGAAACGTTGGGACCTCCCTTCTCACTGGACGGTTTGCTTTAGAAAAACATGGTGATAAAGAAAGAAGCTCATTGTACAAGGAAACATGTTTACTCGCTGTACATATGACAACAAACTATTTTTTTTTAATGGTTAAACATCAGATAAAGTTAAAATAAAAATCTAGTGTGAAAATAATCCCACAGATCTGTATTGTTGACATGGATGTCTTGTAAACACCCACAACACTGCTGTTTCTCAAAGCTGTACTATTAAGAATGAACACTACACATACCAGGCAGTTAATGTGGCGCAAATATGCCAAGTGTGGATTCCATGCAAACTGAGCCGCCCTGTCCTCCACTGGCCCGGGAATAAACAAAACACCCCACATGCATTACGTGACACTGAATTGTGCTCTGGAAAACGTGGCTTTTAATGTTTCCCTAATTGTGGGGCATTAATCAATTCTGCTCCATCAGCAGAGGCAATGGGGGCCTGTAAGCATCTGCCCACCATCCAGCTCCCTGCCCCAAGACCAGCTGGCTCCCAACCCACACTCTGCTGCAAGAAACCACTTTTGACTCCATCAATCACAGCTACATTAATATTCTGTCTTAAGCAGCCCACTACTTGGCCTGCATGCGCGGTCTTAATTACCTTCGGCCCTGCCAGGGGAAGGTGACCGCAGAGAGCATAGCAACTGTATCAGCTCTCCCTCTCTGTCAGTTACCATACATTTATACTCCATCAGGGACCGGGGACTCTTTCAAGCTCCTGCACTTTGGCCTGTAGATGCCCCGCACAAAGGACGCGGGGGGTTTGGGTATCAGAAATCGGGGACAATGGCAACAACTGCACATCCAATTTAGCTCCTTGTTTATCACAAGTTTGTAATCAGATCCGCGGCACAATGCAGGGGAGCACAATGGAATGGCGATCAGGGGCCTATTGTTTTTCAAGCTAATTAGCCTCGGGTCATACCTCTGAATCCTCTGGAGGTGTACAGTCCCGGAGTTAAATGTGGCTAAAAGTGTCATACATCCCTTGTACCATTAAAAACAGCCCTACAAGTCCATGGTATTTGGGGATGTGTTATATGACGGCCTAGTTATCTGCTCATTACACTGCTGTGTTGAACATAGCTCAGTACTCTGGGAGCCGGGTAACCACACAACAGTTGTTTTTGCACTAATGTGGTTCATTTATCCGTTATGATGCCAGCTCACATTGTCTCGCTCACAATTGTCGCTCGAGCGAAGCTCAAGTGATTATGGGGCGAACTCGGTGGTGTCAGCTGTGACGACATTTAACCATTTCCCAATGCAAACATCCCGGTGAGCAGTTATACTGTTTGTTATACAAGGAGGTATAACAAACAAAGAACACGACTAATTGGTTATGAGCGCTCGCTGATTGCGGACTCATCATCGAGACTGTATTTTCACCTCATCTCAGTGCAGCCCACTGAAAGGTCTCAACTGTTGATTCAAACATTCAGCGCTCAGGCTGGGAACTGTTACAGCCAGGGAAAGCAGGAGCTCCAAGTCAGCCCTGTGGAAACAACCTTTGACCTTAGGGCATTAGCCTCTGACCCGCAACAGGTGGAGACGGTGTCTCTCCAGCCAATTGGACCAAGTGTCAGGGGCTCTCTTGCATCGTCTCTCAGCCCTTTGGACAAATATTATCATTTTGCTGAGGACTCGTCAGACAAACATGGTGTAGACTACATGTGAGGTCTGGAGGCATATGTCATTGAGGGTGTAAATGCTGTGTCTGGGACCAGCAGGGCAAGGTGACTGAATGCTGAAAACAAACCGAGCACCTGTTTTGCACCTAGACCTCGAACGCAGCACTGAGAGTCCAGCGAGACGTGACGAAGCAGCGACAAAGACAGATTTATTATTATGACAGTCATTTAAGAATAGTGTGCGTTATAGTTACGAGACTGTCTGTCTGTCTGTATAAACACAATGTGGGCATGAAAACACTGTGCTAATAAATAGGTTATGAATCCTATTAAAATCATTTAGTTACATGTATGAAGTTTTACATTTGCAAAATGTTGCATTTAAAATGTAAACAGTTTTAGTAGTTACTTTCTAAATCGATATTGAAAAGTGCATATTAGCAATAATATTTTTTTCACATTTATGCGGCATCACGTTGTCTTGGACCTTATGGTCATAAATAAATGCAGACTGAGACACACAGTTGTCTGTTGGCGGTGGAGCAAATGGCCAATCTTTGATCGACATGTGTGTACTTATAGGGGCCAGGTGGCCTCATGCAGCTATTGAGAAGAAGAAGAAGAAGCAGGAGGTTAGGCTCCTCCAATACGTGTCGGTGGCCTTCCTCTGGTCTGTCCTCATCATAGAGAGAATGCAGGCAAGTGGTCCTCAGAGACCCTCCCTCACGTAGCTCTGCCTGGCAAAAGAGTTTTAATGGAGAGGTCAGGGAGAGTTCCTGACCAACGGGGCCGAGGGCCAGGTGGCACATCACAGCGACCGTATGCGCAGCTATCCCCAGAATGCGACACAGTGGCGTCGGCAAGTTTGCCTCTGATCAACAAGGGGAGGGCTGGGTGTGAAAGCATCGCCAAATGCTGAGGGGACTGTGGCACAGGCTGCTGTGCCAACTCATCGTCAGGCCTTTCTGTTTCAACTGGACCAAACAAGTGTCGTTGTTGTCCTTAGATCCCTAACGACAGACGTCAGCCCATAGTTTACTTTATTCTGTCTGTAAAAGGTTTGTTTATGTTGCTTGGAATCTTAGCAGAGACCCGTTGAAGTCTTTAATAGCTTAGTAGCTTAATGATACCAAATAGAGATTTACATATTCCAATATAAAAAAAACCTTTTGTACAGCAATACAGGACAGAGGGGGATGTAAAGGTAACTTTATAAACAATAACACTTCATGTATTTATTCACTTACGGAATCTGATGTCGACGGATGTTTTGGTGTTTAGGGTTTACGGAACAATGCTACTTGTCTAAACTGACAACCGGTGATCACTGCGGATGAAGTGTACCCATTCATCAGAGCACCCTAAACACATAAGTATCATGGTGATAATAACACGTATCCGGAGGTGTGTTGTAAAGTAGTGTGCGCACGCTTTTTTCATCTTACACAACAGCTGAGGCGGCTGTTTTCGTTATGCCTCAAAACATTTTTCACATTAGTTTACATTCATCTTTAAGGAATTTGCGATTCGCATTATATGTCCATAAAATGCTGTTTCAGTTCGAACTGAAAGGAAAACAAAAGTTTTGTACACAGGGCCTTGCGTCTGTTGTCGGTCAGGAGTGATTCAGTGGTGCCATCTACTGGCTGCACGTTGTCTCACTCCTTTTGAGGACCTGAGCAGTTAAACCTGCAGAAAAACCTTCCGTCTGACATTTTTTTTTGTCACTCTGCCTAATTAAGACTCACTTGTCCACAGAGAGGGCATCGTCTTACACATTAGGGACTTTCACTGTCCCCCTTTCAGTCATTTATTTTCCCATTAATGGAGCTCAGGCCCTTCTTGAGAGGATGACAAGGACTAATTAAAGCTGCATAAGGCCCACAAAGTGGCTCTGTCATCCAGTGGCCATTGAAAAGAGAGAGAGAGGGGGAAAAACAGTCCCTTGCTGCTCTCAGCTGCTCGGAGATATTAGAAAAACATTTTGAAACGCCAGCTGTCTTGTGGTTTTCAGTGCACAATCCTCTGAAACCACAAGCCTCGCAGTATATATAACATATCTGTATGGCGCGAGTCAGAAGATAATGTAACCGGAGCCTTTTGTTGTGAACGGTCCAGTGGAAAGTTTGGAAGACGACAGCGACATGTCTACTTTTTATATGCAACAAAATAGCCTGTTAATGAGCTGCGGATCAAACCGGCTCATTTTCGTTTAAAAGCCCTCGCGACACTGTTTGAACCAACAGGAGCAGCACACACTGTGTTATGTCTACTGCCACTAAAGACACTGTTAACACTTGCTGGGGAGGTGCCACATTGAAATGTGTTCACTGACTGCATTCACACATTAAGGGAGCTATGCCTACACAGAGAATTTATTTTTTAATATTTGCCCTCGAAATAGACTTGACAATAATAATGTTTTTAATGACTTTTCATTCTGTAGAAAATTGTTGTTATGTTAAGGAATCACACTATGTCCAAACCCCAAACTGCAGTAGCATGTGACTGCATTTCATTTACAAAAGCTCCAGTTAAAGCAGGCATCACATCTTAAAACATCATCAGAGTGAAATCCTCAATGCAGTATTGTCTTCAAAATGGCAGTGATCTGTTCAATCAAGAACAATACTTAGTGAACAAGACAGTGCTGGGTACAGAATATTATCTGGTTTCCATTGACTAATCATTTGTAATTTGCAGAACAGATGTGCAGCCTAGATTTTACACCTGCGCCCTCTAATTAAATTGCACCCCCCTCCCCCAAAACAGTCTAATTCTGTTCTTTATTTATTTCAAGGGGAGACGTTAATTTGCACATTGTGTGCATGTCAAATAAATCACTGTGAGTTTGTAAACTAGGCATTAACTGGTCCACATTAATGCAATATTACAGCTCTATAAGGCAATTCATTTAATTTCAATTATTATAGTCTGGAATCTCATTTATAGACGTTAGCTTTACTAAATTGTTTGCTAACTATGTATACACACTGTATCTCCTCCATCTTTATTTACAAGTGTGCCCTGATACATTTTGACAATTGTTCCATTTTGGCCAATATGGATCACTGTTTAGTTCCTGCAGAGGTGTGTGAAAGGTATCTGAACTACAGTCCTTGCACTAACTGTCCAAAAGAAGCCCATCCCCAAACAGTGGCTCTGGCAGCAAATCTTATTATCTCTTCTTCAAACTGTTTTCTGTTAAACAAAAGAGTGCACCAGACGAGAGCAGCTACACAATGGCATCAAAATGGGTCTTGGTTCGAGCAAGTTGTCTACAATGAGTTCTTTCTGCTTGTTATAGAGGATCCTGTCTCTTACCTTACAGAAGCCAGGTTTTACTTTTGTTTAAAACTATCAAGCCATGGAGCAAAGTCACTGTGAGTCATAACCTGTCACGAGTCATGATGAGCATTGTACCTTAACGCAGAGCAGAAACATCAGAATTGTGTTGTAAATGTACACATAAACTTTATAGAAACAATACTGTGTTCAGTGTTAGTAGCATTTACCAAGTTGTGCCATAAAAGACACAAGACCTATTTATCTGGCCCATGCAACATGTGCAGACTAAAGAATACCAACACACAGTTAGTATCATGAGCAACTTATCTTCAGCTCTCTAACGGAGGACAGGTCATTTTTTTTTAGCACCTTGTTGTGATAGTTTGTTTTTTACAATGTGCACACTCAGATGAGCTCCAGCGCACACTGGGCTTGTGGGAACTTCAATATGAAATCATCAGCTATACACAACAAAGCATATCGGAACACACCCATTGCATCTCTGCACGGCAAAGATTTCTCTCAGCGACGGCTTTGCAATAAAAACGCCCGACCTCGATTTTCTCTCCCTGGAAGAGCTTTGCTCTCAGATGAAGACAGGATCAAATGCAAGATGCAAGGATTTACTCTTCATAGCCTCCTCCCGCCACAGCTGACGGGTACTGAATTGTGGCACAGTGAAAACACTTGGGAAATATCAAATGAGATCCATTTAAAACCTTTCACTCACCTCCACAGGGCGACTGCTGCTTATAAATGAGGACCACTGCCATGTTCGAGTGAGAACTTCAATCACAACCATCGAATCTAACGCAAAGATATGTGAACATTACATACGGAAACTGATGTCAATAAAAACGCATGAGTAAATAATAATTTCATATTGTTTATAACTTTTGAATGTACAAGGAGACATTACAGTGGTAAACACCTGAATTCCAAATTGTTTCCCTACAGATTTGATTAACTTACATTGAAGAAACCATATGTTTCCAGTTTGATCTATTTCAATGACTACAGACCAGCAGGCACTGTGCACAACATCCGCGACCATTACAGGAATAATGGCAGGACAACAGCACACCAGCAGATTCAGAATCTGTGGCCCTGCGGTGATTTTTTTTTTCGCTGGCAGCCTCTGTAATAGACCACACTTCTTTTCCTCCACCATTCATCACAATAACTGTCTGCGGTTTCGAGAGGTGTGGGTTTTCAGCCGCTGCACCAACAGATGGTGCTAGTGCTGCACTGCAGAGCACTGCTGAGATTTTTATCATCATCATCTAAGCTTCTGCCCAGATGGTCCAAGTGAGACTGTGAGGAGCAGCTCTGTCTCTCCCACAGTGACACACAGAGAGTTGTACATGGCAGAGTCAGAGTGTGCTGTGGTCTGTTATTGTTACTGGTGTTTCGGGATTGTCGTAGTACCACACACAACCATATAATCCCAAATATAGCTCTGCCTTATCATGTTCAATACCATCCCCACAAAAGCACATGATCATATTTTTTGCCATGTTAATCTTCTCCCTTTACACCCATTTAACCCTGTTCATTAACACATTCTGTTCACTGCTGTGACTGCATGTCAAACTCAGGGAGAAAAAGATATTTTACAACATAGTTGGTTTAGGGCTAAAAATAAAATGAGTTGTGAGTACTTCATGGTGCAAAACACAAAAACACACAGCCTAACACATGACACAAATATGTACCTAAATGCAGACAGACTTTCAACTGCTCACAGAATACATTAACATTGAGTCTGATTACATAAGGAAAGCAATGTAAAACTCAAAACCAAAAAACAAAACAAAAACAAAAACAAAAAAACTACCAAGAG
This sequence comes from Trinectes maculatus, assembly GCA_016785345.1. NCBI lineage: Eukaryota > Metazoa > Chordata > Actinopteri > Pleuronectiformes > Achiridae > Trinectes > Trinectes maculatus. Next base: position 380,059 of record JAFBJQ010000915.1, read on the forward strand.
CCCCTGAACACAGCCCCAAACTGACAGCGAACAGACAGGAACACAGAGACTATATACACCCTGGGAGGGAAAACGCTAATTGGTCACAGGTGAGAAGCAACGAGACACAGACAAAACTAATCACATAATCACAAAGGGGGAAAACACAAGATGCAAGACTGACTCAACTCAAGAGATGAACCTCACAATAAAACAGGGCGCAAACTCAGACTTAAGGCAAGATACATGAGGAGGACATGCAAAATAAGACAACCAATGAAAACAACCAAAACACAGAACAAACTATATCCTACAGAATAACGTGACGAATGCACATGGTGCAAAAGCCAGTAGGCGAACAGGGACCTGGGACAAACCATGACACACACACACACACACACACACACATATATATATATCTTGGGCTGACTCATATTCTTAGCCCGAGACAGGAAAGAGACACACAATATCAATTTACTGTGACATTAACCAAACGACTACCCTTTAATAATTTATATTATATGAACTTGATTTGTGGAAGGAGAGAAGCCCATAAAGTGACACACACACGCACACACACGCACACACACACACACACACACACGGCAGCTAATAGTTTTACTGTATTTATTTTGGGTGTGGCTTAATCCGTCCTCTGCCTCCCTCTCTCAATAAACCATCCAAGGCACTTTCTTTACAAGTCACATTTGTGACTAATTGTTATTCAGCCCGTGATTCATGTAATGACAAAGCTGAAAGCATGGTATTGATCAGGCCAGAAGAGAAGACAGTAAATTTTGACACTCAACATTACTGGAGTGCTGAGCAGTTGAGCAGAGCTCTTGATGCTAGTGGATCCTGGGATGTTTGAGGACTGTATATGTGATCTGCATCTGCTAAACAAACTTTGTACAGCACATCAACCAACATACATACACATACTGCCAACATAGCACTAATAGAATATCCTATGTGAGAGTGACCTTTAGCAATAAAACACATCTGAGAAGCTTCATTACAGCCGTGCATGTAATGAAGCATAATGAATGACAACCTGAAATAAGCATGCACGTATTTGTATACATTCATTGATATTTGATGTCAATGAAGGCACAATCTGAAATCTTACATGTATAAGTATATGTATGTACATGTATAAGCATGTTTGTCATATGCATATGTATGTGAAAGACATGCGTAGCTTCACAAAAGAGAATAAACAAGCAGAAAACTGACAATCCCGCTAAGACCGGCTTTGGTGATTTTCCTCTACACATTAGCGTTGTCGTCTCATGCAAACGCAACGTGCTGGGTTTTGCAATCAGTGCATTTTCATACACAGTTAAAGAACCGAGCCTTCAGAATCAGATTGAAAGATTTGTTTTCTGCACTTTTCAATTACCTCTCCCTCGATGCAGAGGCCCATTTCACCCACTGTGTGTTAGCTCAAGGACGGAGAGAAAAGTTACAAAAAAAATAAAAAGATGAAACCTGTTGAAAGGAAATAATAAATCTTTCACATGTCTCAGTTGACATCTGGGACAACTGATGTCAATAAAAAGCTTTTAAATGAATGCTCAGCACTTTATTAGGAATTAGCTGTGCAGTCACAGCTTAAGTTCATATTTCTCACCAACAAATCAAATAAATGTTATCTCAGTTTTTTTTTGCAATTATTTTTTTACAAGTCCTCATCTTCTTTCTGTCTTATCCTGTCATGCACATTTTGCATAAAACCAAAAATAAAGACCAATTCACTATTTAATAATAACAATATTTAAAATACCTGCTTTCTGTGATACTAAAGAGATGACAAAAAACAAGTAGACTTGAATGTGACAAAATAGTGTGTAAGCTGTTGTGTTTAATTAAGCATAAATTCCAACAATTAAAGTGTACATGGGCATCTGAAAATATCAAGTTGCTGAGAAACCCACACTGGATGTTAACTCTGTTATAGTTCTGGCTCCAGTAAATTTCTTGCATTATTATTTGGAAGCAGATGTTTGTCTGACTGTGATATGATTTTTGTTTCCAGACAGGTTCATATTTCGAAAACTGATGAACAGGGATTTCACACTCATCAGGTTCCAAGAGATTTATACTGAGAAGTGGTGCAAACAACCAGGCAGAGCAGCATCTCAGAATAAAGACTGCTGTAGTTTGAGACGCTGATTGACTAAAACAGCAGGTGACCATGTCAGGTTCCACACCTGTCAACAGAAACCCGAGGCTGCATATTCGCACCAAAACGGCTGAAGACTGGTTCAAAGTTGTGACAACAAATCAGCTGCTAGTGGTGGTATAACGGTGTCGTGTGTTTTTTTTGGTTTTTTTTAAACATTTACCACCTTCTGATAGCTGCACTCAGCACGATAATGGATCACGTCCCACAACAAAACGCAAACTGGCTTCACGAGCATGACGGTGCTATCAGTGCATTTTGGTGGCAGCCAGCCATATCTGAATCCTCTGGGATGTGGCCGACCTGCAAAGATGAAGCGCGACTATAAAACTGCAACATCTGCAGAAGATGCCACAATGTCAACAGATCAAAACAGAAACTGCAAAGAAATAAAAAGTGTTTTCAAGAGGCCAGATGCCGCATTTGTTCCAATTCCTACTGATGTACTCAGTGAATAGAAACAATCTACTACTGACTATCTCAACTGGCTGTTGTCCTTATGTTTATATAAGCAATGGTACTAATGACACAAGTCTGACCCAGTTTCTGAAACAAGTCCAAAACTCCCTGTTGTATTCCCCCCACTTGCTAATACTATATAATCAGCAGTTAATGCAAGTGAAATAAAAACACTCTCGCTTGGTTTGTTTTGCCTTGATGAGGAACAGATAGCAAATATGTCCTTGCAGTGAAGGACTATTGCTCGCAGGAGCTACTGATGCCAGCCGTTGATATGCAGATCCGTGTCTTTTCTCTCTCCTTCCTATTTTAGTCCTGGCACACCAGAGACCTTAACTTCTGCCTTTAAGACGAACCGCCCACCTCAATCAATGAGTTAATTAACATATTCTAGAGTCGCTGTGAGGAGGAGTGTTGACGAAACCTAACACCAATCTTCAGCGGCAGCCGTTACCCTCTGGAATGAAGACGACTCCTGAGGTCATACTAATCAGACAGCTGATTCAAATTATATCCTGCATAAATGGCTTGTAAGATGCAACAGTGGAGACGGTCCACTGTCAGTGATGATCTAAAGAGGGAAGCTGCTGTTCTCATACCCTGATGGTCCCGTCATGTCTGTGCTCCATTGTTTTGAACATTGGGAAATCACGCAGAACTTTGTTTTGTTTGGAACCAAATCTTTGCCATCTCAGAAAACCCACCCGAGTATTTAAGCCTTATTATTATCCTTAATTAATGTGTTGTAATTCAAAAGCTATGGCGGAACATCCCCCTTTTTTTCGACTTGTTAATTAGAAATGTCAAAGATTTGGATTTAGTCAGACGAAACAATTTCACGATCCCTTCATTTGAAGTCTTTTAATTTGTGTTCTGTGCCACGTGACTGAAAAAAAAGACACATTGAATGACAGCTGGGAAATTGAGCTCTCTTAAAATGTACGTGTTTTGCTTTATTTGCCGGCGGGTAAGTCAAGGGAATCCAATCTTGATCTGAAGTGCTCCTCAGCCTCAGCTTCTTTTCGTTTGCCAGCACTCACACCACGCTGCCCTCTGTCAAACTGAAATACTTTATTCTCATAATAATCTCATTGAGGAGTTCTTTCAACGATTCGTTCTCTCTCTTCATCTAATGCCACTAATGCTTAGCCTTTAAGAGGGTTTTCTTTGCATCATCTGACAAACCCTCTCATTGTTCATGAGCAATAAAGGTATAAGAGAGAATCATAGGCTCAAGCTGCCCCTGACAAGCATTCTGATGAAATATTCAACTGCTGAAATGTTCACATTTCTAATGGTTTCACATTTGTTTTTTACTATGTTTTTTTTTGTGTCTAGTTTCACAGCTGAGAGGAAAAGCTCACTGAGTTGCTTTCAGGGGTTTGCTGTAACCTGGCTGCCAGTTACCACGTTTTTACTTCAGTGTTTTCGGTGAGAATTTTTTGTGTTAGTACTCATTCCCTGGACTCAGACTCTAACCCATGCTCCAGAACTTATTTTAACCCATGCCCCCTACTTCTTTACCCTGACCACTTGAGGATGTTAAAGACAGTCAACATGGTGATACGCTTAAGGGATGTGTTGTTTGTCTTTTGGCTTTTCAGGGGTCACCGTAGTGGATCTACTGAACGCCTTACTGCATATTGATTTGCTGTAGGTTTTACATCGGATGCCCTTCCTGACACAACCCTCCATTTTATCCGGGCATGGGACTGGAATAGGAGATATGCAAGTCATGCATGCAGTCAAGTACCATAATAGGCTTGATGGCATCAGATGCACAGCAGCTCAAAGTTACTTCTCTGCAACCAGCGGTGCAAAAACTGGCAGCGAACCGTCAAGCACAGGGACCATGAGAAAGCAATTGTGGCCATCCCCTAACAAAGCAAAGTTAAACCAATCAGTTTGTGCCAGTGGCCTCAGACTTCTCCTGCAGCCTCTTTTTTTTTTTTTTTGCTGTTGGGGGCCATTTAAGAGAGTTTCTTCAGCAATTCTGATTGGCTGCTGTTTGTAATCAATAACAATACCTCGTTAAAATTTGAATGTCGGCATCAGATGCACTGCAGCTCAAAGCTACTTCTCTGCAACCAGCGGTGCAAAAACTGGCAGCGAACCGTCAAGCACAGGGACCACGAGAAAGCAACTGTTGCCATCCCCTAACAAAGCAAAGTTAAACCAATCAGTTTGTGCCAGTGGCCTCAGACTTCTCCTGCAGCCTCTTTTTTTTTTTTTTTGCTGTTGGGGGCCATTTAAGAGAGTTTCTTCAGCAATTCTGATTGGCTGCTGTTTGTAATCAATAACAATACCTCGTTAAAATTTGAATGTCAAATTTTTTACCTCTGTGTTTTTGCTCCATGGGAAACTAACGATAATGATCATCCAACTGTGCAGTCATGTTATTTGGCATTATTTTTAAAATGATGTGATAATAATAAAAAAAGAATAATAGTGATTAGCAGAAAAATCAAATGGAACAGTTAAATAAAACATGAAAAGATCAAATAAAAAATAATGTGAATTATAAAATGGAGAAAAAACAATTTGCCTTCATTTTATTTGATGGCAGTGAAATGGGAGCTGGATGGTGGCTAAGGAGGCACTGGCCCAAAGAAAGCTAAGAATCACTGGTCTAATGCTCTGATGGTTCAAGCAGATCACAAACTCCTCCCCTGAACTATAAATCTAAACTTGCTCCACAGGTAAGAATGGCAGATTCCCCCATTAACACCTTGTGTGGACCATAAATCTAAACCATAAATAAATCAGCTAAAAATAGACACAGACAACCCACCGAGTGAACAGCTCTGAAGGTCAGTGTGGTGGAACAGCTAAAGACAATGTACAGTAATGGTCAGAGCAGCTTTGCAGTCTGGTTTATATCCCTTTAGATAAAGCTGCAGCTCCGCTTCACCTTCACAGAGAAGCAAACCTTCAGAAAAGTCAATAGCTTTTCAAAGTGACTGCTTAGTTTTACATTAGGGTTAAACATTCAGGATGGACTGATTATGAAAGCTTTATTGCAGGAATGCTGAAGTCACTGTGGCAGAATTTGGGCCGGCGTTATGAAAAGCTACAGAGAGGAAAGTGTACCAGCTGATATTTAATTTTTATGTTTTCAGGGAGGGGTAGTGAGAGGCATGAAAGCTCTGGGCCATGTTGTAAAAATGCCAAGGCTGAAAGACTCGCAGTTTGAAAAAAAAAAAAAAAACCTTCACTGTTATGCCATTCAAAGCTACAGGGCCTCAAACGTACCTTTCATTCAGGAAACATCAAGTATTCTGGTATTTTGTATTTTAAGGTGGAAGGTATTGTGCTATTTTGTTAACATGTTAATGTCACGTTAAATGAAGTATTCTGGTATTTTGTGTATTGAGGTGGAAGGTATTGTGCTATTTTGTTAACATGTTAATGTCACGTTAAATGAAGTATTCTGGTATTTTGTATATTGAGGTGGAAGGTATTGTGCTATTTTGTTAACATGTTAAGTAGTTCACATTTTTCATATCACGTTAAATAAAGTATTCTGTTTTTTTAAGGTGGAAGATGTAGTACTATTTTGTTAAAATGTTAAATATTTTGTATTTTTCATATCACCTTAAATAAGAAAATGCTGAAAAGTACAAGATCATAGAAATGAGCAAAGAGCTAAACAACCTCTTGCCCACTGTTTACTTTCTTTTATTTCACGGAACAACTGTCTGGACCCAAAGGAGTCGGCACAAGCTTCTATCCCTGTAGTCTCCTGGCCTCGTTGAGATCTCCATGGACTCACCCAGCAGGCTCAGCTCAGCCTCAGGTTCAGGAGGCACTGACCCGGCCAGGGTTTCAAATGGATTCGAGTCATGGCCTCTGTGATCCTCTGCCTCGTAATTGCTAGTGTGGGGGATTGGCAGGGACGAGTCTCCCACCTCAGATGACCCATCTGTGTGGAAAGTGCCCCCCAATCCTGCACTGTCTGTCTGTACTCGCTGGCTGATGGTGACGGACCATCCACTCCCAACCTTTCTCAACACTGCACCAAACATCTCCATTTCCCCTCCATCTCCCTAAATTCTGGTATCTGAGAGTGTAACCTGTCAAATAAAATCTGATAATGGTCACGCAGAACGTGTCTGCTTTGTATGCTGGTGCCTTTTAATATAACTGTGATTGTATATTGTATTTAAATGTCGTGGACTTTATTCTCAGCAACGTGGTTAATTGTCAGCCTTTAATTGTAAAAATGCTCTATGTTGCAAAAGCCACATTAGCAAACAAGTCTGGTTTCGAACCTGATACAATGCAACTCAAGTTCAGATTATATTTGACATATGTGACAAACAAAGAACAACAACTCTAATTTGGTAGTTAAGACAATAATTTATATTTCAGGCTTCTGAAATATAATAGTAAAATAATTGTTTGGGAGGAGGACATGATGTGCCTGTGGGTATGATCTAGACCTGATCCACATCATGTCACTTCGGGACAACAGGTAATCACATGATCTGTTGTGTACCTACTGTGGACATGCAGTAACGCAGCAGTAGCTGAAGGTAATAGAAACATTAGTTTGAGTGTCGACTGTATCAGTCCTAGCGTGCATGCCCAATTGTGTACTGAATGTATAGTACACTATCTCTAAACATTTGACACACTGTGTGTGCACTGTGTGATGTGTGTCAACTGCTACCAGCCACTCAGCCACATACTTAAGCAGGACTGCTAAGCCTCTGTGTGTGAGTTAGAACGGCAGGAGGTGATAATATGGCATTTGTGTATGACACCATTTAAGTTTAATACTGTGGCTCGGCAGTAAAAATCCATGGGATGTAGTATAGTCTACAGCTTAATGGTCAGCAGGGGTCAGCGAGGCAGGCTTTTAGCACAGGGACTGACAGGCAGGATGAGCTTAATGGACTGAAGTTCCTCCTCAAGCAAAGTGCTCAGACGGAGGAGCCAGACTGGGGCCCGGCCTGATTGGCCATGACCTCAGGAATAACATAGTGTCAAGGCGGCGGCTTCGTCTCGCTCATGACTCAACTAAGAGCCAGAGTCGGACCGGGTTTCCACTCAGCACCGACGTCACTGGCACCATCACCTCCAGCCTTCCACTTCCACTGAGAGGTTTGTATTTAATGACGCATGCAAGACAAGAAGAATGTGAAGGCATCTCAACATACATTCACTATCCTTACAGTCTTTCTCGACATATTGTACTTTATTATCTGCTCCCCTTCATGCCATAGAGACAACAACCTATTTGGGGTATAATGTTTTTTCTAGTGCGGTAAACCAAACCTATGCAACAGAGACAGACAGAGAGAAAGTCATGCCGTGATACGGGGGCATGAATGATGGACAGGTCCTGCACTCACTACAGATGATTAACTACAAAACACAGCCATTTCTTCACAGTTTCCCATATGAGACTCAGTCAAGGTGAACGCCGCGAGAGACGTGATGAAACTTGAAGCAATCTGACCCGCGGCAGGTGAGACCGCCAACGCTGTCTTCCATCAGACTGGTGTTATCACACGCGGTTTGTCATTTAGCACTAAATAAGCCAACGCTGTCCATCGGTGTGCGCGAGTGATCGAGCATTTTGTGACTTACTCAGGCTTTACAACCACGCGTTTACTGGAAGACACATTTCAAAGAAGAAATGCCAGAACTTTTTGGTTGGTTAAGTTCAAAAAAGGAACTTTAGAATGAAGACAACCCTGCTCTGCCAGTATTACGCGTGTTGGTATTTTTTTCTGATGTTTTTATTTCGTATCCCACAATTCACCTCATTACGACATCACACTCTGTGTTTTTATTTTGAAGTCGTGTATGAAAGCTATATCTCACAGAGAGCAGGAATCGGCAGGGGTGAATGTGGATGAAATACGGCCTCCGCACATGGATGCTTTTCCCTCCCGCGCTCGGGCACTATAAACAAGAGACGAGGTCTGGCCCTCCGAGGTGGTCAGTGACGCGGATGGCTGGGCACAGGCTGAGGAAGCCAGAGGATGGCCTGTGAGGTGTGAAGGTGGTGGAAGGAGCCAGGAGTGAAAAGAGCAGAGATCCAGAGTGAGCCAGTGGGCTTGTGCTCAGTCATACACGCATTTAACAATCCTGCTATTGATTCTCTGTTTCCTAATGAGTTCTTTTGGGCCGTGAGGGATTTCTGTCTCGCAATCGTCTATTTCCTGTCTTTTCTTGCCCCCCCCCCCCCCACCCCCACACGCACACACACACACACACACACACACACACACACACACCCGACCTCAAACCCTTGTTTTAATTCATCACACTAACTTCCCAAGTGAAATGATCAGCTCATTAGCTTAGCTATATATATACACAGGGGGTCCTCGAGTTACGACAGTCGCGAATTACGTTGTTTTCGTGGTTACGACACATCTCCCGTGAACTTCCTTGTTTCGGCTTAAGCGGTTTGCCCCGTAATTATGTACAGACTTCGCACGGGAACTAGTTGGTGAGCGCTCTCTCTGTCTCTCAGCGCGCCTGCCGGCTCTCCAGCACCTCCACAGCTGTGTTTACTTATGTGAAATGGACGGCCGGCTGGCGGGGGGTGCAGCGGCAGCCGGTAAGGAGATGCACACGGACACAGATGCGTTCGGGATAGTGGCGATACCGTAGGTTTATTCACAACACAGGGTCTACACGGTTGATAACAGAAATCTAAAGGAAATGCTCATTACACTCGTGATCTCAACCCCTACGGTGTGTCAAGAGGGTCAAAAAAGGCAATTCACCATAATAAACTCTTATTGTAGGGTGGTGTTATAGCGACATCTAGCGGCACAATGTATGCACAATGGCACAATGAATGTATGTTCCGACTTGCGTCAAAATTCGGTTGCGACATATTCTCAGGAACGGATCTCCGTCCTAACTCGAGGACCCCCTGTATATATATGTAGCTTCCTCGTCCTCTTGTGCCTCCACGTTGTGTTAAACTACTTTTCTCTGAAATATTTTCTGTAATTATGCTTCATTTCTCAAAACTAAACAACAGACCCTGTGCAATTACACCCAAATTACCAAATGGAACCAGCATTTACAGCCATGTTGCTTTAACAAAATGTAATTATGCAATCAGATAATATGCCTTCACTTATAGATGAAGCCTACTTTGAAGAATTCAGGTGCCTTAATGCATCTGATGTTTGTAAAACAGATTTCATAGCATATTGTTGTTATTCTGATCCTCTTAGACGAGATGGTTCAATGTTTTACACCCGAAACTTTATCTTCCTGGGACAAGTCTGTCATCGTTCTACACTGAAATAAATCTCAGTAAAAGCATGTAAGTAAACAGGAAGTGATGTATAACATATTTTTGTTCATATTGCTTCACAGAATCATGAATATGTTTTCTTGCTTCACATACAATGACCTGTATACCTTAGGTCAACCACACAGTTTGAATCAAGTCATTTATTTTCTTTCACTTCTCTTTCGGCTGGCTCATGGAGGCAGAAGGCAAAGCACTGTTTTTCACCAGCATATCACCCTATTACACTGTTATGAGCATTATTCCTATTTAATTGCCCCACTTGCCCTTTAGCTCCATAGCAACACTCTCTTGACACTGTTTTAAGCTGGACCCTGTATCAGAGGGCACATTGGATTTGGATTATGGTGAATGACACAGATGCAAACCGTGACGGGGGTCAGCGTGTCGCCGGGAGAGATGTATTTAACTGAATCCTCGTGCACCGTTCGTCCATACAGTGAGTGGTTGTGCTTTGATTGCCTGCCTCGTCTGGCTGCCTCGCTTCATCGCAGTTGCCAAGGGTTACAGCAGGTGGGGGGAGATTCGTTTTGTCCATGTTGTGCACCCAGAGTAGGTCAGGAAATCCCCTTTGAGCAGCCCCGTTCAGTACATGCACGCATACAGGTGCATCTTATGGGTTTATTTTTATCCCCCCACCCCCCATTACCTAGTCAAACTGCTACTGCTCCATGTACTGCTGCAGTCCAGGACAGACTCTACCTTCCCCCTTGACCATCTGATACACAGCAACATGTGACAACTTAGCATGGCATGAGACACGAGTCAATGAACAAGGCCTGACCATTGAACTGTACCGTCTGAGGGGACTGTGCTGGAGGGGCATGAGCAGGAGCACAGGAGGAAACCATGAACCAGATCAGATGGCTATACCTGACGGTTTGACAACGTAAAGGGATCAGTAGGAGACAAATGTAACTGAGATACAGATGGGGAGGTGGTCTACAGTACGTTTTACTAACTAATCTTAGTCATTTCAATCTAATAAATCTATAACGGTCAATGGTTAAAATATTAATAGAAGTATTCTAGGGCAGAGGTAATTGTCAAAAACTGTGTGTAGAATTTTACTTTATAAAAACATACAAAATCCTGATTAGACTTATGTACATATCCATAACTGTAAGAACAATATAAGGCATTTACAACAGCTGTTTTTTTTAAAGCTTAATATACTGCATTAGTATTTTGTAACTTTTGTCTTTGTGGTTAGCCCTATTTGATTGTTGTTTTCAGTTTGGGATGACTGTTGCATTGTAATTTCAAGTCTCTACAATTGCACATATAAACTTTCTTTTATTCTGAACCACTGTCGAGGGGAAGAGAAAAGTGAGAACTCTGTGCACATGTCAAGGCAAAAACTATTTAGTTGTGTTTGGCACCAGCTGTCTTTTCCTCTGGGGGGGGGGGGGGGGGGGGGGTGTTTATGT
>JAFBJQ010000915.1:391551-545644 GCA_016785345.1 Trinectes maculatus
GGGCGCTGGGGGGGGGGGGGGGGGGGGGGGGGGGGGGGGTATCTTACTGATCTGAGAACCGGGCCCTGTAGACAGTGTCGGGATGTTTTCCTCGCTTTCTGCTGATGAAGCTAAGTGGGAGACAACAGGCTGCTTTTCACTGTCAGCTACCAACCGCCAGTATCTGGCTCGCTGCTAATGACGCGTGCATGTGACTACTGTATGGGAACCGAGGCCTTGCTGAATCCATCCGCGTGTATCCTTGTTTTATTGTGCTCTGTCAGAAATCCACTGTTGAGCACAGGACTCAGAGAAAGGACCCGGACACAGAATTGGGAGTGTGATGTCAAAGTTCAGGTTTTTGTTCTTGATTCAAGAATATTTATATCGTCAAACCGAAACCAAATGAACAACCAAAATCCTTCCTTCTATGAGGGAAAAACAATGAACTGCACCAAACGGAAAATCACATCCTGAGATGGGAAATAGGTTTAAAATTTACAACTGAAAATTCTACTGTCTGAGAGGGAAAAACAATAAACGGTCCTAAAGTGAAAACTCCTCTAAAGAGGGAAAGGCTATAAAAAGTACAAAATAAATCTGGGAAAAGTCAAGACAAGAAATTTAACTAAACTACTCTATCCTAGTAAGCTATTAAAATGATGAGGCTTAGGGCCAACACAAAATCACTCATACAAGGCTACAAGTTGAGACAGAGAAATACAAACTTTGACTAGACAATAATTACACTGATGACACTTGACTATGGGACAAGACGCACTGGCACAGGACAAGGGGAGACGCAGACTATAAGCACACATGCAGGTAATGAGGGAACAGGTGAAAACAATCAGGATCAGGGAAGACAATCAGAAAGGCGGCACATGAGGAAGTGTAAGTGACCTGAAACGAGAGAAGAGTTACTTTTCAAAATAAAACAGGAACTCACAAAACAACATGGAGACAGGACAAAAACAGAACTTGACAGATTCAATGGCGTGACATCTACATTATTTTTTTTCTGTATCAAATTCAGGTTAAAGTTTTCTGTGACCTTTAGAAATATTATAGAGCTGCTCTGACTTTAAGCTGCTCTGACTTTAAGTTATTATTAAAGTTAAAAGTTACATAAAGCAGTATATATTAAAATTAAGTGATTGAAAGTAAAGACACGTCCTACATGAAACATTACTACAGGAGAACGCCAACATGCGTTCTTTACGTTAATATGCTGAATCTCCAACAATGTTGTGATTCATTTTTGGACTACACAGGTTTCTGAGAGCCAGTTTATTGTGTTGTGCTGGTGTGGCCTGTTTGCATGATGAATGGCTCCATTGCTGTACCTTTAAAGTTTGTAATGAACCCTGTTTAGGTTCGTTTGATCTTGGCGACTGCACATAAAACGAAAGCCCACTCTGTGGTTATTTATGAAAAAGATGGCAGACACACACCTACACAACCAAGGACACACACAGACACATACACACACTTTCAAATGTCAGAGGTGCAATGAGCTACTTATTAGAGAATATGCTCCAGAGAAGCCCTGCTTTAATTAATTTTGTGCCTGCCAGTGACAAAGCGAGGAGTGGGAACATGGTCAATTTGGTCTCCATGGAGATGTCGTCCTTCCATTTAGTGATGGCTACCCTGTGTTTGTTTGTCTAAATCGTCAATGGGTCTCACATTGAAGTTACACTTCTGGGAGTATTACACTTGTTGTACACTTACTGTTGTTGCGATTGATGACAATGTAATAATGTTACACAAGTCAGATGATACTGTGTGTGAGTGAAAGCGTCTCACTTTCACTGACTGACTCGATGAGCATTAGGGCCTTGTGTCTAACTAACAACTCTCTATGGCCCTTATTAAGCGTGTATTAGTCGGACTCATTGTCTTAGTCACTGCTTTCTATCCCCAGTGTCTGCAAGGTTGCATTAATAAAAATAATCTTTCCAAACTTCCTCAATATACAATAATTACAAAAACATGCACTGAACATGTATTTGAAATGTATGTATATATATATTACAAATTTTGTTACATTTTGCAGGGTTTTTTTTAGCGTTGCCAGGCAACTACTGAATGACCTGATCTCATAACCACGATTTTGCTGTGATGGTTATTGTGCATGTTAAATATATAGGCTTCAGGCAGAGAGCTCTTGCTCTGGTTCTAATGGAGGATGAGAGCTATTCCCAGATGACAGGCAGGAGACAGGGAAACTGACATCTGTGTGGGTACATGAACCCTGTACAAAGAGAGAGACTCACAGGGGAGTGTGTCCAGCTTCTCTGAGAGCTTTGTCTGACTGATGTTTGGTTAAGTGGGGAAAAGTCCGACATTCTGCTGTCAGTGGCTTCAATGTGGCTTCAATTTGTCCAGATATGTCCTGCAGCGAGCCCGCGGAGACGTCAAATATTGATTTGGAGTGAGTTAACATTAGCTTAAATCTGGCTCATGTTTAGAGTGTGAAAGCGACTGTGCACTATGCTACAGTATATAGAATGTAACATAATGCTTACTCAGCTGTCCCCTTTAAAGATAACACCTAAATGTTTGCTTCCCCTGAATGAGATTAAAGCTTTGTCAGAACTGGACATAGAAAAACATACAATCACAATTTAACACTACATTAAAAAATAGTAGTTTAATGGAATAGTATAGTATTTACATATGAGTAGGTACAATAGAACAATACAACTTTTTTACATTCGAGAGACAAGACAGAGCATCAAAACGCCTCCTCGGTGAGTATATGTGTCGTGTTGAGTATAAACTGAGAGAATGGCAGAGCAGGTAGTAATGGGAGGTAAAAAAAAAAGGCTGTGTTGATTTGATAAATAATTTTTGTATTGCAGCCGATGCTCAGCTTAGCAACTCTGAACCCCCCGCTGTGATGGCATATGTTAATAAAAAGCACCGCAGGACGTCCTCCGCATCCTAATCTGCTGGTGCGAAAATGAATTTTGAATGTGAGTGTGTGTGTGTGTGCATGCGCGTGTCTGATATTCCACAGCTCTCTGCTGTCGCATCTGCTTGACAGCGGTGAGTTGGGTGTGTGTTGCGTGCACACGCGCATGTTCACGCTCCTGTTTATGCGCATGGCAAATGCATGCGTGCACGTGGTAGTGACAGGCACAGCACCTAATCTACATATCAATTTTCCTCATTTGAATACAGCACTTATTGGTGATGGTGGTGATAATTACCTGTGTGCAGGGAGTAGGCCACGGGCTCCCACTGGGCCTCTCTTTGTCAGACTGGGTCACTGAATGTGTACACAGTACAGTGGAGTATCACACACTGGGGACTGGTGAGACATGACAAGTCCCCACTTCTCCCTCACCGCAACGCCTGGTAGTGTAGTGGAGAGAGAGAGAGAGAGAGAGAGAGAGAGAGAGAGAGAGAGAGAGAGAGATAGACAGCTCAAAACGCTAATGGAAAAGATTCCAAAAACAAAACATGCTTGATGCATATATTTTCATAACAGATGTTTCCGTTGCTATATGTCCTGAACCTGTGCAGACATTAAAAACAAAAAGAAAGAAGGAATGTTCTGGCAGTGATTCCTGTATGAGGTGGAATAAATGTGGTGTAACAAACATTAACTCTCCAAAAGAGGTCGAGTTGTGCTGCGGAAGCGATGAGTCGGCCATCGTTCCACGCGGTCGAACCCTGAAGATGCCACTGAACATTAAAAACGATCCCACTCATGCTCTACAGCGGTATGTTCCCTGCCACTGCCGAACCTGTGTGCCGGGGTCCTGGACTCCCAGGCCACAAATGGGAATAAACAGGTGACACTTTAATTATGTGGCCTCTCGCTGGAGCCCCGGCGGAGTCGGCTTTTAATTAACCTCAGAGCGCCGCCGCTGGAACACAGTGACAGTGTCGTGCTGGGCACCTGCAAATATAGGTGGACATTATCTGCCAGTCGACATGACTCCCCGGCTTTTAATTACAAGCACCAAGGGAATGAGCTCACTTTGCTTCACCCCACCACACCACACCCCCACCCCCACCCTCCCCTCCCTGTCTGTCTGCATATGATAACATCAGGCTCACACGGTTCTGTCCACTCGGCTTACGGCCACGGTTCAGAGTGCCATACTGCTCCTCTTATGTCATTTCTACTTGAAATGAGGTCAGACGGTATTTCCTGTTATCTGCACTCAGATGTCTGGCGGCCTGGAGCGAGCCAGCATCGGGACTTTCAATTTCAGTGGCTGTCGTCTGGGTCGGAGCAGGCGGCGAGTCAATCAGTTTGCTGGTCTCTTTGTACCACGCTGATGCCAGAAGCACAGCAGCAACATGACCCCCCCCCCCCCCCTGCCTTTCATCCTCGCCTTCCCACTCTGTGTGGTTGACTTTTCCCACCACGGATTTGATTGACGTTTTTATCCAATTATGCTGATAATTATCTCTGTGACTACAGATGTTGCGTCTCAGAGGCTCCCGGCGTCTTTTGACCAGACAGAGCAGGCAGCGGGAATCAAAGCTTATATTTCCTGTGTGATCAAGTCTCATTTAATGTCATTTACAAGTTGATGAGATGATGGTATTTATTGTCGTGCTGAAGCGAAGCTCCCATACGGTTGAGGTTGTCTGATATGAATAATAATAATAACACAGACAACACTGCAACATCTTCCAGGAGGCTTTTCACGAGCCTCCTAAAAACACATGTAAAGTGTTGTTTGCTGTAGTTAAAACCATCTGTGTTGCAGAAGCCGCATTTCATTTGCCTTTATTATGACCATGATGCAAAATCTCCAGTAGCTTCATATAACAAATGTACTCAAGAATGCATCTGCAGGGTTTGTACGGCATAAAGATGCAAATTTAAATTTAAATGTAGCTAAGAATAGTCAGTGCATATTGTAGAATATAGGAGAAATGAATATGGAGGACGTTCATAAAAGAAACAAATTACCTTTGGTCTAAAGCTTTGAATCACTATACAAACAGCCCAGGAAAATAAAAATAAATTAAATTCTGCCACTATGGTTGTACATTGGGAGCGAAAACCAAAGTGTGAGTTTAATGAGTTTCCTCTTGGATTCAAGCCTTTGTTCCTCTTTGGTCTCCGTCTGTCTCCAACACAAGAGATAGCGTTTCATCAGTGACAGCCGCTACAGCTAGCTGAACAAGCTGGCTCACGGCAAACAGTCTTATGGCTATGATAGCATCATGCAAGATCATAACCCGCGCTGAAAACAACAAGGAGAAATGCATTTTTTCTTTTTTTTTCAGTTTTTTTTTTTTTTTTTACAGGAAATCATGAATTTTGCTGCTTTGAATATAACAAACAGAGGGACGGGTTTAGAATAAACTCATTCCCCAGTGTTGGAGAGAAGAAGTAATGGAGCTCCTGTAGGAACATTTGAAATGTCAGGCTATAGTTATAGTTAATCCTATGTGATGTTTGAGTCAATAGTAATGATGTCTTTTGAATTCATGTCACCATCTGATTGTTAATCATGGGCTTAAGCTATGACAAAAAACACACATATGTAAGATTTGCAGGGAATCTGGAAACATTGGCACTTTTATTTATTTATTTCCCTCATGTTTGTTTACTCCTCTCCCCATTTCCAATCCATATTTATAAATCTCCACTGCGATAATTCTTCTCCCGCACGTTCTCATTCCCACACATCATATTTTGTGGGAACAAGAATCAATTAGCCAGCACGCCGCGGCCATAACTTACAGGTTTATTCATGTATAATAAAACAGTTTGATTCACTGCATCGATAAGAAATAAGCCTTCTGCGATCAGGACTGAAAATACTGCTCCACTTTATTGCAGTTTACAAACAGATATTTGTGCAGACAAGACTTACATTATCCGAAAATGGAAAGGTCAAGACCAGCAGGTTAATTAGGCAGTATATATTCACAGTATGCACCAAAGAACAGGCAACATGAAAATAAAATGTTGCTGCTTGCTATTTGTATTTTTGCATTTATCTGGGGACATTTAGCTCATTTGACAGTGAGAGCAGATTCTTGGTTCCTCTGTTTTTGAAATTGTGTTGCTCGGGCTACTATGTTTACATTTTCATCACATCAAGTTGCCTGCAGGAAACAATGAGCTTCACACCATCCCAGAAGATTCAGTTGATGAGCTTTCAACATCCACCTGCAGGCGCTAACTTATGTCCACACGGGCTTTCCAGAATCCCATGCTGATCTAGATGGCGGGTGCCGCATGAGACGTCGTGGAGATGCTGGAGGGCCAATGCAAATGACTTCTCACCACGTCAAGGCAACAACGGGAAAGGTTGAGAGACATATGACAAGCACCAGCGAGATACTATCTGTCCAGCTCAAAGAACAACTGCTTTTTGTTCAAACTAAAGTTAAGAAGCCACTCACTGAGAAACTAATAGAACCTATTGAATCTCAGACCACGTCTGCGTTCTTTCCTACTGAGTCTTCTCTGAAGTACTGGAGATGTTCTCATCAGATGCAGCCAGGTTCCATTTTTTTTTTTGCCTCCTTTCCTAGCCCTCCGACGGCTCTTATTCCTTTTTTACAGGATCGAAAGTACTCCTCGAGCATTATTGAGCATTGGACCTTTGGGCTCGACAGGTATCACTCTCAGACGGCTTTGGCTTCACATCCCACCTTTTGCACTGGTTTAAATTAGTGCACGCTCTTCAGGTCCGATACTTCCCCCTCTTTCTCTAGATATTGGATTTTTGCACTCAGATTCCACTTCTTACATCTGAAATGTAACAGTGATTTGCCTTGGGGCTGTGTTAGTGTTAGTGTGTGTGTGTGTGTGTGTGTCCATCTGCTTGCGTAATGGATCGCTCGCCATGATATTGCTCACCCTGTCAATGCAGAGATAAAGTTGGGATCTTGGCCCACACAGAAATCTAATCAATAATACTGTATTTGATCAACATCCAATTTGCCTGCTGCACTTACCCAACAGTAAATACAACAGCCTTTGAGTTGGCTGGCTCTCGCTTCCCTCGTTTTCCGTGTGGGTTAAATAAGCAATGCGGCCTTGCTTCCTGTGATATAACTCTTCTGTTCTGTTTTTTTGCAGAGCCACAAAACTGCTGGTCAACAAGGCTGTAAAACATATTCATTGCTGTAAGGTCAGCGGAGAAAGAAATGTTCAGAGAGGTAATGCAGCAAAGGTAATCTATAACTTAATACATCCCATCAGAGGACATCTTCACTGACCTGTGTGAAAAACAACTTGCCATATTTTTCTGGACTTTTGATAAACACTAATTAAATATAAACTGAAGTTTTCTTTCGTTCTTTCTTTCTGTCATTATTTTTTATTTGATTTCCAAATCAATTACCAGCACCGACTGTGCCCTCTGGGAAACTTCATTGTTGTGGCTGCCATCATAACAGAGGAAAAATTAAAAAAAATAAAAATCAAAAAATCAAACTTCAACTTCACACTAACACAAGTTAATACAAACACAGAGGATTTATCTTGACTTTAATCACCAGTGCTCCAGGCTTCACTCTCGGCAAAAACGATTTCAAACCAAATTTAAATAACTAAAGAGCTGTTCGCGTTGTTTATCTCTGATCATCCATCGATGACATTTAAATTAATTCTCATTTGAATATGCACGTCGACGCTCCCCGTTTCCCCATCGCTTTTCAGGCCACGTTCGCTCGCCTTCTCTTCTCTCTCTCTTCAGCTCAGCTATCAAAAGGATTTATCACTTCATTGCGCCCCAACTGTTCTCCACACGGGATTTTTGAGATAATTAGACTTTTTTTTTAACATTAACTGTAAATTAATCCTTAAGAGCCCTTTGTAAAGAACCACAAAAAGTAAGTGATAACTTCTGAGGCACAGTGACGCACCGTCCTAAACTTATTGTTTCTCTGACTTGATGAATGAGGCTGGTGTCTGGGGATAAATGATACAATTATAGCATCAAAGGTTAATTAGATGAGAGACAATTAAATAAGTGGCTTCTTGGGAGGAAATTGCTGCTTGTGGATGAAGCTGTATAAGGCACCTGAAAGATACCTGACTGACTTTCACTTCACTTACCTTCTATCCACAGACCTTTAATTACTATCACAGACGGGGGGTGTTCTTCAATCACCTAATTCGGCTCCCTAATTATGTCTGACATTTTACTTCTGAGTGGCAAAAATCTGCTTCATTCGTGCAAATGAGTTCAAAAATTCGCCATTATGCAAATGTGCCTGCTAATATTTCAGACGCTCCAGGACAAACATCCAAAGCTGTGTCTGTGTGCTGACACATAAATCATGATTTCTGGTTGGCAAAGCGCGCAATGTTGCAAGAACGTGAACCTTTTTTTTTCGTAAAACGTTGTTTCATGTGAGTAAACAGTAGCAGTATCTGTGCTTTTGTTTTTGGATTTACAGCACAACGAGTCTCAAGTAATGTTGAGAAAGGTAAATCAGACAGTCTCTATCTGTGAGGCAGGGAAAATGCTGTCATGGCCTGTGAACACAGGGGGGCAGTATGCACACATAGTGCCTGAGTGGCATACAGTTCAGACTTTCTAAACACAATATGTTAAATACGCTATGTCCTGCACATTTAATATCGGATGCTAATCTTGTAACAGTCTCTGCCACATCTTTCCCATCAGACCCACTGTTCTCATTAACTGTTCAGGCTGTGGGCATTCGCTGCAAACACGAAGATCATCTTCCAAAACAAACACAAATCCAGAAAAACAGAAATTCAGTAAAGAATTTGACAAAATAAAAAATATACCCTGTACATTTAAACAATAATAAAATGTAATGCTATTTTTAGGTTTTTGTGTCATCAAAGAGATTGTTGTGTAATGCGAATGTGGTTTACATGTGAATGACCAGGAGACTCTTGGAGGGAATGTTCAGCTCATTAGAGAAGTGACTCATTGTTTTCTCTCCGTTCTCCATTTGTCCCTTTGGCTACAGGCTTGGTCACAACCCTTGGGCATAACCCTCTCCCTCCTCCATGCTTGTGTGAATAACTCAATAACTCCCATCCATGGCACAATTAAGGCATTATTACACCCTCCACTGGACCTCGCGCTCTGGGGTGGACTGTGGGGGCACACAGGGGCCTTGGCCCGACCTGCCTTTCCATCCTGGCCCACTGTGAAGCCTTGGCTACTCTTATCCCTGACCCATTTTACCTGCTCCATGTGCCCTTCCTCCACACAGACACACGATTGACCTCCCTCACACACACACACACACAAACGCGGCATCATGAGTCACGTCAGCTCCGGCAGCTGTGCGACGGGCACCGTGTAGGGCGCTCGTTGGACCAGACAGTGTTTTTTTGGGGGCGGGTGGGGTTTGAGCATCATTAGAGGGTTGAAGGTTTGTGTGTGGGCACCTCTTCCGCGGCTCTGCATTGTGGAAGCCATCTGCCTACTGCCAGTTATCTAATGCACTCAGAGTGTCTGTGACACTTTGAGCTTGTCTGTCACCCGCCCACCTCTTCTCTTCCACACTGGATGAGACCACGCTGAGATCCACTGATGATCATCGCTGGCATTTTCTCTTCTCTGTCACCTCCAACTTATAATTTACTCAATCGTCATATATCGCTGCTATTGTCCTTATTATTTCCATTTTGGACACAGTGGTGGGTCCTGTTGCTGCTGGTGGGATGGCAATCATTTTTTTTTTTTTTCCTTTCGAACACAAGCAGATATGTGAGTCTGATTGTATCAGCCACTAAAGAACAGGAGGCGTTGTGTAAACTTTAATAGAGACTCTTTGTCCTTTTATCAGCCAGATCATCTTCCTGCTGAACATTTTTTTTTATAAAGTGCATAAAAGCCGTGAGAGCAAAAGAAGCGTCTGTGCCTGTGAAACCCAGCGCTCAGTGGCTTATCTGCGTTATAAACCATGGGAGCTGGTTCAATATTTGTGCAAACAGTTTCCTCCCAGGCTGATCAACAGCAGCACAGAAGCCAAAAGCTCATCTCTTTGCTATTTATCTTCATTGCAACTCCAGACGTCTCTTCTGTCAGCGTCACAGACTTCTTTTTTTATTCTAAATCAGAGAAATCATTTTTTTCCCCCGGCGGATTAACGAAAACAAAAGGTTATCGCCGTCCATCTCCAAAGTGAAGTGAGCAATGGGTTTTGTTTGCGATTTACAGGAATTAAGAAGCCATGTCGCAGGCAGCTGAAACAACAGCTCCTGTAGCTCTCGCTGTGTCCACTTGCCGCGTCTTATTAGCATTCACATGCGCTACCATTTTCTCGAACGCTAGTGTCTAACAAATGGACCCGCAATAGAGGAGAGTAGTTTGCACTCCAAATGTCACGTCTGCGGGCTGTTCCATTTGTTTTGAATGCACTCCAAATGTAAAGCAATTTAACAGCTCTGACTATTAGGACAAAAAAACAAAACAAAAAAAACAACTCTACATTGAATTACAAACTGAACCTTGATTAGGAAAACGATGACGGACACTCATGTTTATACATAACTGTCCTTTTTTTTTTAGTCCTACCACTTGTTTTACAGTGTTCTATATACTCAGGCCTTGTCAAATTTGCTAAATGTCAACATGCCGTAGATGAAGTTAAAAAGCAACGTCTGTGTGAAGAAGACACATCTATCACTTCATTACTGGCAGAAGATTAACTGGTTGACATTTCGCTCCACAAAATCTGCACAACAGGACCTGATCCAGACGACTCTCTGTCAACAAGCCCCATCAAGCACACAGGGCATGATGGAGGACATAATTAAATGAATGTGTTTTTTTTTTTTTTTAACAAATAACTTTCAAATGCTGTATGTTGACTTTGCTTGACATTTGTTTGTACTCAAATGTCGATACTGGCTCTCAATTATGTTGCTGAATATGCCCTTTCAATCACTTTGACCATGAATCAAAACCATAAGGGCTCAGACCTACGCATGTATACACACACACACACACACACACACACACACACACACACACATGCTTGTTTGTGCTGAGGCATGTTGAGAAACGCAGGCTCACGGTCATTTGCGCCCCCTGTTATAATAATGTGCAAATACAGACGGAACAATTAACAGTCTAATATGAAAAGCTAATGTTTGATCTGTCCAACCTGCCCTTAGTGTGAGTCCAGTCAACAGAGCTGGAACAAGCAAGAGCAAACCTTAACACAGGGAAAGGTCATGGAATCAATAATTCATTTAAGACGCTCCCTGGGATTGACTCTGCAGTCGCCTTGTAATCAGGAGGGGAGATTTATTTATCTTAACCAACTTTAAATCCACATTCCTGCGCTCGGAAAAACATTGTGCCACTCCGGTCGATTTTCACTGCCCTCGCAAGGCCATGAGATATTCTGTTTTATTTAGCCCCCAGGATCTGGCAGGGAGCAGCACTTTAATAGTAATGTCAAGTACGAGACAGGAGAACCAGATGCGTTTCACGAACACCAGAAGGTGGATTTTATTGAAGAAAGGGAAAAGGGGATGTGGAGCGTGAGAGTCTGAGAGGGGCGAGAAGCAGCAGACACCGGCACAGGCTGGGGCGAGGGTTAGCAGGCACAGGCAGAGTGGTCGGAGTGGAGAGAGGCAGCAGCAGACACTGGCACAGGCTGGGGCGAGGGTTAGCAGGCACAGGCAGAGTGGTCGGAGTGGAGAGAGGCAGCAGCAGACACTGGCACAGGCTGGGGCGAGGGTTAGCAGGCACAGGCAGAGTGGTCGGAGTGGAGAGAGGCAGCAGCAGACACTGGCACAGGCTGGGGCGAGGGTTAGCAGGCACAGGCAGAGTGGTCGGAGTGGAGAGAGGCAGCAGCAGACACTGGCACAGGCTGGGGCGAGGGTTAGCAGGCACAGGCAGAGTGGTCGGAGTGGAGAGAGGCAGCAGCAGACACTGGCACAGGCTGGGGCGAGGGTTAGCAGGCACAGGCAGAGTGGTCGGAGTGGAGAGAGGCAGCAGCAGACACTGGCACAGGCTGGGGCGAGGGTTAGCAGGCACAGGCAGAGTGGTCGGAGTGGAGAGAGGCAGCAGCAGACACTGGCACAGGCTGGGGCGAGGGTTAGCAGGCACAGGCAGAGTGGTCGGAGTGGAGAGAGGCAGCAGCAGACACTGGCACAGGCTGGGGCGAGGGTTAGCAGGCACAGGCAGAGTGGTCGGAGTGGAGAGAGGCAGCAGCAGACACTGGCACAGGCTGGGGCGAGGGTTAGCAGGCACAGGCAGAGTGGTCGGAGTGGAGAGAGGCAGCAGCAGACACTGGCACAGGCTGGGGCGAGGGTTAGCAGGCACAGGCAGAGTAGTCGTAGTTGGGTCGAACAGGAGATCAGTTTGAAGAATGCCAACGAACAGGAACACGCTGAATCGCAGACGAACTGACAAAGAGAGTTAGTAGACCTGTGCCTTAAATACACACCCACACAGCAGATGGTAACAAGCCACAGGTGGCAGTGATTAGGAGTGATGAGCAGGTGAGCTTCCTGATAGGCTGGAGAATGAGTGACAGGGGGGTGTGGCAACAGGCAGAGTGAGGTGAAAATCATTCAATCAGTGGAGCAGGGAGCAGACTCATGACAAGTAATTCAACTCTGGACTAAGCATCTATTTAGGAAAGTTTAAAGAAATGGCTGAAAATCCAAGGTAAAGGACAAATCCAAGGGGGGGAAATCAGCAATAAATGACTGCGCTTTCAGTGAGGAATGGCTTTACAGAGTATATTCACACTGCACACCTGCAGGTCTCCTTCATGAAAGCCAGCAACAGAATTTCATTGACAGAGGGAAAGGCACACAGCATAGCTTTCTAATTATTGGCCTGAAAATACATATTGTATAATGTACAGAATGTTTATGGTTGGATCAAGCAGCTACTTCATACATTTCCCCACTCGCCTTGATTAATGTTGTCATTTAACAAACAGGATATAATACTAAAACTAGTACTGGTACTAGTTTTAGTAGTACTAATATTAGTACTACTAAAACTAGTACTGGCTTAGTATTAGTACTAGTACTAGTACTAATAGTTTTTGTGCAGTTAGTGGATGAGACCATGTCCATGTTTATCTTAAAGACATATATTAGTCCCATAGGCATTCTACGTTCCGTAGGCAAATGCATTAAGGAAGGAGCCAATCGGACAGATCAATCAGACACACAAGAGTATAATGACCTCAACCACTTCAAATATCACTCAACCTCTTTACTCTGTTGCCCCACATGTAAATACCTGCCTGTAGATAAGTTTGTAATGGAGTGTGTCGGCACACTAAACTCTAAGTCTGCCGTTTGCTTGATTTTTTTTTCCCCCCTCTGTTAAATTGGATTCTAGGAGCAATTATCGGCCAAGGTAATTCGTGACAGAGCAAAAGGATGCAGAGTCATTTAAGAGTCCTTTCGGATTAATATCTCTTCGAGGAGGAGGTGAGGCCCGCTGAGAGCCAGGCAAGCTCTCCACTCTGTCAGGAGAGGTGGGAATGAATGATTAGTGCTTTTCAATAACTAGTTTGGGGGAGAGACTTTAAAATGACACTGCAAGCAAATGTCTGGCCTAGATCTGCTCAGTAATGAGCTGGGTCTGCGTGATTAGTCAGATCCAAAGCAAATTGTGCTTTTTCTATAATGTTTTCTTCACTTTTTAATTTCAAAGATGGCCGTTGAATCCGTAGGGTTACGCCGTTTGCTTTGAGGCAGAGTATTCTGTCTCTCTGCATCGTTTCCATGCAGCGGGCTGGAAGTGGATGAATCCAGCTACAGTGTAATTACCCTCGGATTGTTCTGACTGTATGCATGAGGGAATTCAAAACTGTTCTAGCTTTTAGTCCTGTAGGATTGGAGCCAGCGCTTTGGACAAGCTAGGGTTGGGATGTGGGTTCATTTAATTTGGAGTTAAGACTGCAGCGGTCCTATTAATGGATTAAAGGGCAGCATGTAAATGTAATGATGTGAATCTGCTGACTGTCTGGGAAAGAGCAGCGGGGGAGGCGAATAAACAGTAGTCAACATGTTCACTCTTGACAAAATTCTGTAAAAGTGCACTCGAGCCCGGCACAAAAACACTCGAGTAGCTGATCAGTGGATGAGTCGCTGCATATGAGTGGATCACACGTGTGTCTGCTGTCGTACCGCTGCACCTGCAGGCTGTAAATAGGATGTTGTAGTTGTTAACACGCAATGACTTAATTTAGCATCCTATGTTATCTATGTTCTTCCATTTTGAATAACAAGATTGTGTTAGATCGGTTAAGATTTAGATTACGTACTGAATTCTGTCAGAAGTTTCTGTCTGGTTGTTTTCAGTCATCCAGTCGGATTTCTGCGTAATCTCAATCAGCCAATCACATTGTTGTTCAGATTTTTTCCCCCTCCTCTTCCACAAGTTGTTTCAGTGATGAGCTGTGACCTCCCTCAACCCCATTCACCTCTGTTCTCCATGTCAGTGCCCTGGTCACCTCCAGCTTGTCTTCACCTTATATACACCATCACTACTGGTGGCGTATATACGCAAATACTAAAAATGCAAACATATACTGAAAATGAGAACTACTTGTAGGACAGAAAGTTCTTTATCTGCAAAGTTCTAGTTGACAGGGGGAGATATGCACTTAACTGTACCTATGTGGCAAATTCTCTTCATCTCACGAGACACTCACTAATGATCATTCATTCTCTCTGACAGACAAAATGCAAAACAAACACAAACTCAAACATCAGTTTTATTCTCCAAATATACAGAGCAAAAGCATCATAGATTCACAGACCAGAACAGTTAAAATACAACCGTTTTTCTTTTTTCTTTTTTCTTTTTTTACATACAGAGGTCCACCACCTGAAAATAGTGGTTTATGTGGTAAAATGTACACGTCATTTTGTTACTATTACTGAATGTTTATGGTTCATTGTTTATACAAACTCTTCAACTGACCATGTGAGTTAAGTACTTTTCTTCGACCTGGGTCACGTAGTATTTGCAAACTTGTTTTTGCATTGTTTGGAGTACGGAGCAATTCAACCAATCACAGAGGCAGACTCATTTGACTTTCAAATGCTTGTCAGCGATTGGCTCAATTGTCTGTGACTTCCTGTACGGTGTACAATGCAAACCTGTGAGCTTTAGGTTTAAGCAAACTCTGGATATGATTTGCAAACACTACCAAGTCCAGCCCTTACATGAGTATGTCATTAAAGCACTAACAATGTTGACTGGTAGAAAAAAAACGAGGAAGTGAGAAGGAGAGAAAGTTAACAGAAGGCATTTACACAGTAAAGAAATATTGGTTGTCACGATCAATTGAGTGTTTCCAGTGGCACCGGCTCTCTTCTGTTCCACCACAGACAGTAACACAATCAGAGCAATTCCAAACAACCTATTATATAAATCACCCTTTTCACAGGTAGGTGAGATATTGACAGGGCTGTTTTTCAGTATTTCTTTATCCACCCCCTCCCCACTTTATTCGGACCAAACAAAAAAGTTTTGTGCAGTACACAAATATAATATGGCTGCTGGGCGGAGGAGCCATCACCTCACAAACACCCATCAACCAGTCCTCAGGTGACACTGCTCATAACGTCTGTCTCCTTTTACCTTCCTCAAAACGTCCTTTCATCAACAAAGTACACGCTGCATAAAACGCTCGGAATGGGTTTCTCTGTTTTATCAGGAAAGGGCAGCAACCCCTTGTAATTGTTCCGGCTCTTTGTGTTTATTCATCTGTTATGCACTGGCATCTGCCTGTGGCCAGGCAAACAGCTGCTGCCAGCACCGGCCAGAGGCGCATCCACAGGTGAGCAGGACAGATTCTGTCCCCACATGGGCTTTGATACCCAAAGACAGACATGGCCTTCGCATTGCGTGGTGCTCTCACGGCCACTGTAGCCACGGCCACAGGACACAGGGACGGCCTATCAAATATTTATCTGTTTGCTGTGCACATTCTCTGGACTGGGGAAATGCATTCTGTTTGGATCAGTTTTCGCAACAGATAAGGAAAACTGGACCATACGGACAAGAGGGACGATTAGTTAGGGTTTTTAGTGACAGCAACGTTGACTGTAAGTTCCAAAGCAAAATTTGAATTTGGATGTTGTGCTCATAAAAAAAAATCATGCAGTATATATGCAAATAATGATATGAATGAAAATTTGTATCTTGTCCCATGCAAACTAGATCAGATTGTTGTCACTGACCCACGATTTAGTCCCGCACTTAGAAATGTTATGATAAATAAATAAAAAATGGCAGATATTCTTGTCGGTCATCATGGTGCAGAAAGTAACATATTGCTGGGCATCTATCAGGAGGGCTGAAGGTGTAATAACCTCTTACTGCATCTAACGCCAAAGCTCATCCCACGGCCTCCTGTGTGTTTTATGTACAGAGCACACGTTTCTCCCGTGAGATCCGGGGTTGGGAAACTGCTCACACAAGGCTTTCCTGCAATTTGTGAGAAACAAGCACGGAAAACAATGAAAAAAATGATTGTCTGCCTGTGCGGTTGTGACGTCACGTGGATTTGTTTAGCTCTGATATAGTGAAATCGGACCGAGAAAGAAAGAGAAGCCAGGGAAAATTATATACAGAGACAGACAGCATTAGAGATTTATATACAGTCTGCTAAGTGCCAAGCTGGATTATCAGCATTGAAACAGAGCTTTTTGTCTTAAGCTGTACAATGGGCACAAATCCATTTTTTAAAATTAGAGTCCAAACCAGTGCCACTCAAATGAAAACCCCCTTTCCAGATGCTGTGGATATTATTATATGTAAAGTACTTGTTTTTGTTTGAAATGCCTTGCTTGGTTCTTCTCGGGTTGCGCGTCAGATTCCATGGTTTCATGCTCACTTCATCACAATTGACTTCTGCACAACAGAATGTACTGAAACACCACCCAATCACATAATAAGATTATTATTATCTGATTGACCCCCTCCCCCCCGCCCGTTGTGTTCTGTTGCAGTTTGCGTTTACAAAACAAAAGTGACACTGCCATTGTGAGCCACTGTGTTCATAATTGTTTTATAGCTTTTTGCAGATATTTTCCAGGAACTTGTCTTTAGCCTTTGCGGAATAGATTTAATAACGACAAGGCTGATTCTATAAGCTATAGGGAGAAACAGACCTTGAAAACGAACAGACCTACTGTATGAAGCTTTTGATGGCTTAAACCAATTGTGCAACTATGGCTGTGAGAGAATCGATCTGTTTGCTGTAAACAGTTACCTCCATGAATCAATGTCTGCTTTAGGAAGACGTCAATGTAGTCTAATCACAAAGTTGGTAGCTTTACACTTCTTCAGTGCTCTGAATGTAACTTGGACACAACATCCAGGCCAAGATAAAACGCTCCCACTGTCCCATTTGCCAAATGTCCGCACAACGCACACTCCTTTCCTTAGTTCTCAAAACATGATCCATTTTTACATTAAAATTGGATGTGAAATATAAGTGATTGTTGTAGCTGTAAGTTTAATCACCACTGTCTGTCTCGACTCTCAACGTAAGAAAATAGTGTCAGTGATTAAATGATACACCCAGTTTCACATGTGTCACATACAGCGTAGAGAAAAACAAAAGAGTCGGATGCACTTGAAGCAGCCAAGAACAAACAGCAAAATGAAATACATTATCTCAACTTTCTTGTCATGTCCACTGATGACCAGCGCGACCGCTGGCAGGTATAGAGTCAGGAGCTCCGATGTCAATGGTCTAGTGACACCATATGAAGCTCAGCTTGGATATAATGTTCACATTTCATTCAGAAGGTACCTTCAAGAGTATGGCTGACGATCTGCGGTACCAGCAAGATAAAGTAAAGTCCTAGGAGCCCAGTTTGGTGCTGTAACACAAAGGAAGATTCAGCATCTCATCCAGAGAGGAGCTGATAGCGTATGTCTGTCTCACTTAGTCAAAGTTTGTGTGGACACAGCTCATACAGACCCTCGAGGCAACGGAGATATGGAAACAGACGAGGGGCTTTGCGTCTCATTTAGAGTCCTCCATGAGGGCAATCTGCGTCAGAAATGACACGATAGTAAAGAAATTGCGGTCAAATATGTACACTGATGTTCCGTTATTGCAAAGTGTCAAAGTAAAATAACGACTCGGTGATTTAAACTGAGATCTCAGCCTCTCTTTATCTGCTCAGCTCTGTGGCCTAGTTACAGCTGTGGCGAGGAGAAACAGCGGAGACGTTCCGTGGGCACGGCGGGAACGTTTTCTTCCTCCCACACAGGAGATGAGATTCAACAAGCTGAACGTACAGGGTTTGACGGAAAGTTTGGGTGGAGGGACAGTCATCGCTCTAACCAAAGCCGCGGGCGCATTCAGTTTTGTGCTTAAGCTCCGGGAGAGCAGCAGGACGTCGGCTCGCAGTCATTATCCCGCGGCTCCTGCTGAACGCTCCGAACAACAATCTCGGTTTGTCTTCAAAAGGCAAAAAGTTCTCTTTGCCGGCAGAACTGATTGTCACACAAAAGCCTCATTCCTGCCCCTCGATCTGATAACAGCTCCGCTGTCAAACCCAAGTACTGAACGTTCAACAGTAACAACAAGCTTGTGCGTGTGTCTGTGTTGGCAAATACCCTCGCTGTGGCACAATTTAGTATGGGGTTCTTATTTTTTTAAAAAAGGAGGTGACTGATGAGAAAAATATAAGGCTTCTTGATCCACTTTTGGGGACATTGAGAAGTCTATGTCTATGCACGTTAAAGCCCATCCCGGCAGCTGTTTCACAGTTTCACAATCCCATCTTCTTGTTAAACGCCCTTCGAACACCCGCCCCCTCTGGTGGTCAGACGTGGGTTTGCATTCGCTTCTGGAGGGGCCGCGTGAGGTCAGAGTTCTGCGAGGACGACTGGGAGTAGTGGGAGGAGGAGGAGGCCGAGGCCTTGCTGTCCTTGTCGAACTGCACGTAGCCGTCCGGCTTACTGTAGCTGCTGACGCTGCTGTCACACTGCGTGTCGATGAAGGAGCTGGAGTCGCTGAGCGAGCCGCGCTGAAACTCCCGCTCGCACAGCTCGATGGAGCTGCTGCCCATGCCCAGCACGAAGCGCTGGCTGTAGTCGTACAGACGGTTGGGACCTGCTCCCAGGGTGGAGTAGATGTTGGTGAAGGACATGCCTGTCGGCACCCGCTGCTTCCCCAGGGTCCCCGTGTTGGTGGGGTTCCTCCCCTCTGTGGACTGATTCCCCGCTACGGTAGGCGTATGGTGCTCCTTGAAGGTATTAACACTGTAGTAGCCATTTGTAGGGTCCTGTTGATAACACACAAAAGCGTACATATTAGTAATCGCAAAAGGATTGTCATACTGTTTTTGTTGTCCATATTTGTATTTTTGTCGCTCTGCGGCAAAGCAAAGTACAATAGCGGCAACAATAAAACTGTCCCCGTTTTGTTTTTTGCGTGCATGTTGTTGAAAGCTCGACAGAGCCAAGGTCAAACTGGCAGTAATTACCATTCAAATAGCCGAATAAATAAGGAAACAGGCTGCTGCTGCGTGCATCATGAGGAAAACAGTGCCAAAGCGTCGTGCTAGGATTTAGTCAAACCCCCCCACGCAAACCTTAAAATCACGTTGCTTGCTAATTAAGGGGGCCTTGATGATTCATAGTCTGGCATCCTACATGTCACTGCAAAGTTTACTCACATACCAGCTTCTAGCGCCTGTAATTTCATGCATGCACCGAAATGGATTTTGAGGCTATAATTGTGGCACTTGTTTGCGAGGCTGAAGGCACCATGCCGTTGCTAAGGGTCCAGTTAGGGCATGTGTGCGTGTGTGTGTGTGTTTCTGTGTCTATGTGTTTCTCTTTTATTTCCCCCTGTGAATGGAAGCGAATGTCAAGCACAGTGAGCACGGTGGCAAATCCACAAAGAAAAATGCTCATAATGAGGAAACGAGCGAGGGAACCTGAGAGGATCCTCGTTATGCTTGTCATTATCAGACAGTGGGCAGGGAGATTGTTTGTGCTCGGTCTTTGTGTGTTTTCACTCCCCCCCTCTGCTTTCGCCTCAAGCACACTGTCATTAACTAGGATCAAAAAATTCAGCCGAGGGATGCAGGGGCGCTGGGAAGCAGACAAACACGACAGAAGCCCACTCCAGGGAGCCGATGCCAACGTCCGTCTGGACAAGAGGACAAATGAATGGGACAGACTTTGTGTCTCTGGGGCTGATAAGCTCCAGCCTGCTGCAGAGTCTGAACTGACGCCACCTGCGACACTGTGACACAGCCACATAATCTTTATCATATAAAATAAAAATAAGTCTTGCTGACAATATTGCAGGTCAGAGGTGGAGTAAACACCTGCTGAGATAATCCCCTGAGCCTGATTTACTGCTGCATTTACATGAAAGGCTTTACTAAGGGATAGTAAACAGTCCCACCATGTAAATGAGTAACTTGAATATTTTAACTTGTAAATATTGCACTTATGAGGAAACGTTTGCAAGGAGGTAATTATTTTTATACACAATACAAGTATTTTTAAAAAATGTGTATAAAAGTAATTGTGGGTTTTTATTGTCTTATTTTATATGAAAATTAGTCATTTCTAAGGATATTATAATGGTGTGACGACAGCAGAACACACACACACACACACACACACACACACACACACACACACACACACACACACACACACACACACACACACACACACACGAGAGAATCTTGCCCCAACTTTACTGGAAACTTTACTGGAAATTAAATTCTTGATGCCAGAATGTCCAGAAAACCGCACATGGCTCATTTATCGCAAGAGTTACAAGCAGTAAAACGCTTTCACGTGACAAATGAGAGTGAAGTGCACCGTCTGCACCCACTGTTCCATTCACTGGCATGTAAATGGATGGATGGCTATCAACCATACTGATGTCGGTTTTTACGACATTCACTTAATACTTCACTGAATAAGACGCAGTCAAATTTTAGCCTTTTTTCGTCTTATAGAACTTAACTATACTATATAGTGGGTGTCAGTGATCAACAAAACTGTTGTTGGGGGGAAACCATGGGTAACAGTCTATTACCCATGGTTCTATATCACACACATAAATATGGTCATGTATATTCTAGTCACAGATAAAGTCTAATGATGAGCTCCATACACAGAATAAAGGTTTATCTGCATATTCCAAAGGCTTTGAAGTCTGATGAAGCTTTTCTATGAGCAAAGTGAATGAGCAAATTAGCAAAACATAAGTGTATGACAAACTGTGCGAAGCTAAAAATACTGATTTAAGAGTGAAATATATTATAAATTACGTCTGAACCTATCCTGAGAAAACCACTTAATGATGGGATGAATGTTTTTCAGCTATTTTGGTCCCAGAGTTGAAGACCACCTTCTCCCCCTAAAGGCTCTCTCTCTCTCTCTCTCTCTCTCTCGCCACCATTTTCCCTTGTTCCCCTGCATTCACGCCTTCATGCTGTCGCTGGTCCATGAGTCATACCTTAATATGCTGATACTCCTTCTCCTCCTCTTGTAATACCTCCAACTGCTTCAGCACCGACTCCTGCTGAAATTCTCCTCGTTCAACCTGGATGAAAACCAAACAAAGTCTACTAAGAGTCCGTATAGTTTATGTTCCACTCTGGGTAAAAGAACTTTCGAGACAAGATTACTTTTTTTTTCCCAATGTCATTCTGTTATGTTTCACCTTCCTTTAGGGCTCACGGGGAAACATTAATGAAGTATTCACATATATCTTTTATTCAATATGGATTTGCAAGGTAGCTCAGCTCATTTCCCTTCCCCGACATCAAGTATTGACTGCATTGAGTGTTTCTGAAAGAAAATGTAATCTAAGACGGCAAACTACAAATAGCTCGGCCCTGGAGCGAACTGCACGGAGACCAAAACATTGGTACAGCTCCAAAGCTGCAACAGTCCTTTGTGTTACTAAAAGGCATTTAGATCCAGAAGTACACCCACTGTAGGATTACCCAGTGTTCATCACAATCTCCATAGTTACAATGTATTGTGGTCTGCTCTGCTCATAAGACTGCTGGCATCGTACTGATAAATATAGACCCTGTGCTTTCACTGCAGATCATACACAAGCCACATGCCTTTCTGTTTTTTTCAATACTCACAAGATAATGTGTTCCACAGGGGAGGGGGGGTGGAGCAATACAAATAATAAAGTGCATCCATTATGTTACTGTCAGCTTAGGAAGGAAATGCAAAATATGTCAGACTAAAATTACAGCCTCGCGGTTGTAAACCAGTCAAAGTGCAGTTTGCATCAATGGCTGCCAAGACTCATATAATGTATGTTGTGAGTCTGAAGGAATTTAAGAAAATGTAATAAGTGTATAATTAGCACATCACTCTTCATTGATTGTGTTAAATTTGGAAAAAATCCTTCAACATATTCTTGATTGTTGGACGGTCCTAGATATACAGTACATAGAAAAGACATCATGCCTCATCTTTAGTCTTTTTCTCTGGACAGCGTAAGGAAGTGGAAAATAGAATGGTGTGACACTCACACTCACCATCAGCTGTTTCATGGAGGTGTGTTCTTCGGTTTCTCGCGCTGCATTGTGGTCTTTGTGCACAATCTCGACCCGGATGTCGTTTTTCGCCGACACCACTCCTTTCAGATCTGGCAGAAAGAAACGACACACACATTTCAACGGGCCGGATAAACATCATCATATATTTGACATTATCATTATTCCCCCCATCGGTGAAGTCTGCATTATTACAGTATTACAGCAAAAATCCAGGAGTTTCTTCTGTGAAAGTCCCCTCCCCCCCCAACTTCCCCAAACACCATACAAAGCATTATTAATCATTTGTCTCAGCCTACGCAAGATTATCTTTTTTTTTTCTGCATACATATGCAATCGCACACAGCCTTCCACGGCGGCTCATTCTGTTTGGGACAGTGCTGATGAAGCTATCATATAACAAAGTCTTACTTTCTGTCTTAATTTTGCTTGCAAGTTCTCTCTGGTGAGCACAGATGGAGACGGGCAGTGAGGGCATAACCAGGTGCGCTTCCTCTGTAGTATACAGACAATAGACATGCTGAAGGGACCAGTAGCACAGTTTGGTTCTCGGAAAGAGACAGTGGACTGTCTTTCACAAGAGTCACTAGGTACACAGGTAGGTGGGTGAACACAGTGCAGGTCGTACATAGCCTCAAAAGCCAAAGCAGCCAGACTGAGGTTGCATGAAATGAACCCTTGTCACAAAATTCCTTGCACAAAAAGATGTCCATCTCGGCAAGGTGTTTAATCTTGTCTCGGCTTTGACATTATGTGCCAGCAATTTATCTTGTGAGAGAAATTTCTCGGAGCAGCTGTCAGATAGTCTGGGGTTATTTTTTTTTCTATAGATATCCTATAATAGAAAAAAAGGAGGAAAAAAAATCTACACCTGAGTAGATGGACATGTTTTGGTGTGCGTGGGAACCGTACAGTTCTACATGCTTTGTGGGATGTGAAAGGGAAGAGGCAACGTACTTCTCTGGGAGCGGGTGCAGCAGAACGCTCCGATGGTGCCCATGACGACGATAAGGGCCACAAACGCTCCCACGGCAATGCCGATGATCACCGCCACGGGGAGAGATTCTGCAGGGAACAACGAGAAACGTTCCTCTGTGATGAACGTACCACAAACAGAGCGCCTGACGTGAGAATACAAAATGCATACATCAAAATGCCGCGGCCACCTTGCTCTTTCACGCACATGCCACACACCCACACGTTTCCTCATCTGTCCCTCTATTCTGTCTCTGCTGCAGAGAGGAACTGAGGGGAGACGTGCTATACTTTATCCATGTAAGTTGATTTGACATTACCCTCAGGCACAAGACTATGTAATAAGAATACACAGGCACAATGTCACCGGGGAAAAAAAAATCTTGACTGTTTGCCCGAGTAACTGGAATATCTGGAAATTTGATTTCATGAAAACTAATTACTAATCCTTTTTTTTGTCAGCACCAGATAAACATTTTCCAACTAATATCATCTCGTTATCCTACTGTCTAATAACTTTTAATTTACACTCATTTAGCCAAACAGAAGCATTCCACACTGAAGGCTTTTATCTCCACTGAATAAAGTGCAAGGGTGTGTGCATTCGTTCAGGTGTAATCATGATTGTGTGTTCCTGCAGTGAACGTTACCGTGCATTTGCGACCGGTAAAAGATTAAGCCTGCAGGCTGCACACATCTATATACCACTCCAGCATTAAAAGTCCTCATTAAAGTGTGGTCTAATGAGGACCTGAGTTACCAGCCCACATTTATGACCTTCTCGCATTTTAAACAAATGCAAAACAACCGAGTGATCTTCCTACACTATTAAAGCCTATTTAATGTCGTCATTGATCAATGTCACTTTTCGCATAAGCAGCTTATAATTTATCATTTGGGATGAATGGATAGAAAAAAAAGCCTTCCCCCTGGTAGAAAGGGAAAAGGTCAACAGATAACAAAGTACTAATTTTAGAAGCAAAAATACACGTGTATACATTTTACTTTTACATAAAGAATGCAGCAGGCACAGAATAGTTCATATTCAGAAAGCAGTGTATGCCAGTGGTCAGCAGGTCAGATTCCCATAGAGCTGAATTTTATGTTGACCCTGAAAACTAATTGGTCAGGAATATATCAGCATCATCACATTTAGTGTACATCAAATGCTTCAGTATTACCATCCAGCGGTTTCAGTTAAATTTCTGATCAAAACTTCAAAGTGTTTATACATGTTTTACCAAAGTAAAATAAAGTTTTACAAATTATGGATATTAATTAAAAATATGTTGTGCTTACTTGTTGTAGTACATTCACCCACAAATACGCAAATACAAATTATAAAACACAGGCACGTGCACAGTGACACACCAACACCCCAGTGCTATCGCTATCTACCCTCCATCATGATCTAATAAAGCACTGTCACATGGTTTAAGAAGAGGAAGGTGGAACCTGCCGAACCTTGGCTCCCACCTTGTTCCTTCAGGCGTATGATCTCGGTGTCAGAGCCAAAGCTGTTCCAGGCAGTGCAGTTGTAGATGGTCTGGAAGTCAGCTGGAACGATGTTGCTCATGGTCAGCGTGGAGATGACTCCTTCCTCTGTGGTGACTGTTTCTACAGTGTAGCGGCCGGACGTTCCAGACTCCAACACAGTTTCCTTCCACGACCAGGCCTGAAAGGAGACAAGAGTTGGTTTGTATTGTGTGGTGGTTTCCCATATGCAACCAATTTCCTGTGTTCTACCAATATGAGATGTGGTTGACTGTTAAGTAGTAATGAACCAATAAGAAGAAAAGACTGTATTTCCATGAGAAAAAGTCATTTTAACGTCTGTGTGATATTAACATGGCTGTATGGATGGAAACGTTCCTTTCTCAGTGGGTCTTCAACATTTATCATTTAGTATGGAATGGCTTTTCCTGAAATGATGGCTTCTGGAAATCAAAGCCTTTGATGATCCCCTCAACATTTCCTCTGACACAAATTTGTCCACATTAATTTAAGCTTATATTAACGATAAGCTAATGATAAGCGTCATTAGTATTTGCTGTGAGCATATTAGTGTGTTTGCATTTAGGCCGAGCGCCGCTCTGTCGCAGCCCAGTGTCACAGAGCTGCCAGCGTGACTGGAGTTTCCTAATCTTATCTTCCAGGTCAAAACAGATCCAGTGTGCATAAGAATTCAGGATGTTTACTATGAAACGTCCATTCGCACATTTTGCATGTAACAGTCCTCACATCTTTGATCCTGCAGACAACTTCCACTTGAGACGGCAGTGACTCATGGATGAATATCTAGGATGGAATTATTAAAAGTGACTGTTCATTGCAAATTTGTGTAACAATGAAGGTGCGGGGGGGGGGTTCATTCTGGTATGGGGTGAAATAAGTAACTGTATCCAATTCATGAACATAAGAACATTTTGTGTGGTGCATAGTGAAGTGACTGTGTTGTGATGTGCCCATTTCCTGCTGCTCCTTTCTGTTTAACAAGCTGCCAGCTGACTGAGATTCCGCCAGCATTTGTAGACTAAGCTAAAGTCTAATGGCTAATTGGAAACCACATGTACTCCAAGCAGATCCCTCCTCGCCACAGTATCTGAAGTGTTGTGCTTTTTGGATTTTGCTGTTGACAGACGACATGCAAACGTCTCCACAGCCCTGCCCGCTGTGGAGTGAAGGACCACGCCATAAGGACGTAGATTATTCAAAAAAAGTTGTTTTAGATAAAAGCTCAATGATGACAAGAACATGAAAATCAAGGCTTGAATATTATAGTTTAACAATGAAAAATATAAAAATAATATTGTATTTGTTTTAGAATCTGAATTGTTTAGAGAAATTCAATATCATCAAGCCAATGCACAATCGCTGCAAAAATGTTTTGCAGCGATGTTATCCATCAGATATATTCAACAACATAAGTGGTGATATTTTAGGCCTTCTTGTATTGTAACTGTATTTAGTTTAACTTATCATTTTAGGAAACAGAACTTACAAAGGTGGCTCTCTAACTGTCCAAATAAATAAACTTTCTCTCATTAGGTAAAAGTATAAGGACATGATGGGTCTCAGACATGATGGACTATAAAGTTGTGCTGACACTTAATTATGTGGAGTACACACACACACACATGTACACAATAGATATTGTGTAGCATCTGGTGGACTTATTTTTTGGTGCTATAATATTGTAACATGTGCAATCCAGGGGTTGTGTTTTACTGCATCCATTCCAAGTGACTATGGGAATAATTGCCTTATTAATTTTTTGCGAATTTTTAAACATAGGGAAATCAGTTTGAATCAGAACTAAACAGAAAATAAATGGTACTCAGAAAATAAACAACAAATTCAACATCAGGCTTGTGGTAACGAGCGGTTTTATAAATTCTGCTTTAATTCAATTTTCATATTTCGTTTAAAAATATGTATAATTAAATGTCTCAGAATAGAAGCTGCTCTGTGGTTATGAAACCTAGCAAAATAAATTGTCTTGATTTGACGTAACTCCATATTATGATGAATTGTTTCAGATATTTTTTAAAGCATAGAATTCAGAATAAAGACTTGAGACCCAGCAGCGGCGTCTCCACAGGCTCGCCTCGCAAATAAAGCTGATATTAATTATGCTGCTAGTTAATGCTGGACAACAATATAATAAAAACACATTAGATGACAAAGTATGGCAATTAACCACATGCATAAGCAAACACCTGTGTATACACATGCACACACACACACACATTAGTAATAAGCACAAAGTGAGCTCAGAGAGTAGGCTGTTTATATAAGGTCCATAAATCTTAATGGGATCAGTGCTAACAGAGCATAAGCGTGGATTAAATGAGAAACTAAGGGTTCATACAGTGGTTTCCTGCCCACTCTCTCAGATGAAAACAAACGATGGAGCAAATGCTACACAATTTTTCAGCCTTTTATTTGCCGTCCATGTGTAGTAAACAGATCAAAAGGGTTCAGTCAGGTATTATATTTCAGAGGCAGATAGGAAAAGGGCAGACCTGATACAATGTCATTTTTAATGTTCGAGCGCAATAGAGACATAAAATGCCTATGATACCAATGAATTTCAGTTACGATCTTGCAGTAATATGAGGTAGACTGAGGCAAAGCTGAGATCAGACAAATATAAATTGTCCATATTTACTTACGATGCGGTCTGGCGGAGGTGTGCTCCGAATGAAACATTTGATTTGTCCCTTTTCTCCGTGTAAAGCCTGCTGCGTCTGTGTGCTGGAGATGGTAGGTGGTCCTGATGAGAGAGAGCGAGAGAGAAAGAAAAAAAAATCATGAAAGAAAGTTTGAAGATGAGTCATGGAACTCGAAACATGAATAATTAAATTCATTTTCAGTTTCAGGTCAGATGACAATTCTGCTCGATCGAGCTCTTGTGGAACATTATGTTGTAATCGCTCCCCTGTTTCCGGCAGTAACACCTGAAGTGTTCGGTAATTCAGGACTCCAGGGGGAAAATTGTATTGCCGTGTGGTATGAGCATGCTTCATCCCTCGGCACAATCTAGCCAAGGACACAACAGGACTGAATGAAGGGCACGAGCGGGGGCCCAGACCTCATTCTGGATCAAGGAATTGTTGATTTATGGCTGGTTTGATTTCTTCCGCTGAGATAAACGTCGCTGGGGAGTGCTACAGCAGTTCTTTGGAGTGTAATCAGGACTACACAGATGGAAAGAGAAAAATGCCATTGTGGGGAGATAATACCTTTGTCGTAGAGTTTCACCTCAATCAGTTCGCTTGCTGCAGGTTTGACCCCTGAAGGAACGAGTCAGGAAAATATCTCAACATGAAGCCGCGGCTCCTAAAGGTACACATCCCAGAACATCCGTAATCTTTCTTCAGTGTCATGTTTTCATTTTGTTATTTATTGTTCATTTCTATGTGCTGTGTAAACGAATCTTGGACGGCACATAGTATCTAAAAGATGTTTTTTTGTAATTGAGGTGTCCCTGAAAACGGGTTTGACGAAATCGAATGTCTATATTAGCGTTACAGAATGTGATTAAGGGATCGTTCAATTACCAGCGGCTGCAGGTACGGACTCGGAGTCGGGGTGTGTTCAATGTTGGTCGGGCTACAAGATCTCATCTGACAAGGGCAGCTCGGCCTAAACGACTGGTCTGCTTGCCATCTGCTCTGGAGGCTGTTCACGCCAGGTGACAGCACTAATATGAAGACAAGATGTCACACATGACCCAGTTCTGTCTTGTCAGTGTATTTTCCTTTGGTTTTGAGGAGCTCATATAATTTCTGCAAAATTATAGAAAAGAAACGAGGAAATGACTTGTGTTATTTGTATGAGGCAATTGTGTTTTAGTATTTTTCCTTTTGAATTCGTACGGCAGTTTACCGCTGAGCAGCGAAGGCAGCAGATCACCTTGATGATGATTTATATGCAGGCAGTGTTTTCTCTTTCAGTTTATCTTACTTTTCTTTTACTTAATATGCATTTTGTGATTTTTTTCCCTCCATCATGTGATGTTTACATATTAATTAAATTCTTGGATTCCTCACTGCACACAACACTTCAAACATGGTCCACTTCACGAGACAGATGCACCTTAACAGTATCAACCTTAATCTCAGACTAAAACTTTTCACTTGCCAAACCCACTAAAGACTCCAGGGTTTTACCTTCACTGAATGTTTTGTCTGAGTCGGCACCAAACCGACACCATACCAGAGCAGTTGTTGGCGAAAGCGCCAAGTGTCACGTGGGTTTTATATTCTGCTCATGCTAGCTTTTTACATTTATTTAAAATTCATTTCGGCTGATGACGCTATTTGGTAACATGCACTCACTGCAATGTGATTAATTTAGTTCAATCTTAGGATTTCATCTGTTTGTTTGTTTGACTTCAGCCCTCACACTGACTTCACCTCTCCAGTCTCCACACTCACCCGCCTTACTCCACCTTCAAAATAAAAGCTTTGTTTCATCGATAACACCGGGAAAGGGTTCCATCGTATTCCTGTGTCTTACATGGAAAAGGACCTTACAAAGCCGTTGAAATCAGAGATTAAGCAGCCCTCTTGTGATGCTTAGGGTTAAGGGTGTGGGTTTGAGGGGGCGGCAAGTGAGCTTCTTGATTAGTGAGACAACTCGCTTCCCTGCCAACTTCCCTCAAACTCCTGCACTCTGCCACCTCTCTGACGATACATAATTGCAGTTTATTACCTGTCTCTTATTAAAATGAATTAGCATTTTAATGAGACTTTGCCAGATGGCGTCTTGGTATGCTACGGGAGGATGCTGCAAAGCTGCTACCGCTGCAGAATGACTACTGCAGACAATTTAGGAAAAATGAATTGAAAGCCGTTGCCCTTCTTTCCCTGG
Organism: Trinectes maculatus; assembly: GCA_016785345.1. Taxonomy (NCBI): domain Eukaryota; kingdom Metazoa; phylum Chordata; class Actinopteri; order Pleuronectiformes; family Achiridae; genus Trinectes; species Trinectes maculatus. The sequence continues at coordinate 421,379 of JAFBJQ010000915.1, forward strand.
TTTGCCAACGCGGAATAACAGCGTTAGTACAGTCGGTACGCACGAGTCTGGAATCTGGTTTCATACTTTCATACTGCAGTAAATAGGACGACATCTGTAAGTGCGCATGTATTAACATGTGATTAGGAGCTGAAATGGAAGCGAGTGGTTTTTATGTGAGTGCCGACTGTCAAACTGCAGAAGGCCAGTGGTGGTGGAGGCTGTGAAGGAATCTATCTTATGGATCAGAGCTGTAAACGAGGGCTATAATTAAACAGCTCCATGTCACTGGCTCAGCCTGGGTTCAGTGTGTGCGTGTTTTGCGTTTGTATGTAAGTATGAGTAGGTGTGTGTGTGTGTGGGGGTGGCACTACAGCATCGGTGTTAGCAGTGGGGGACGTAATCAAAATGGTGTGTGCTGTGTTTGGCTCATTCACATGAGGGGGTGTTAACTCTGAAGTGGACATTGCACTCTGATTACACAACGTCAGTGTGGGTGACAAAAGGCCAGGGCCTGCGTTTCCTTGCTAAACTGAGGCATCCACTTTGAACACAAGCTTGGCACTTCCTCCCCACAGCTCCTCTGATGTATGTACGTTTTATATGTTTTCTGTGTGTGGTAACAGAGAACGACTGGTGATCATAGTCGTTTCTCAGACATCCTGTCTATATGGTGAAGTTACCAATTAGACTTTCAGTATACTCACAACTTACCGCAACAACAGTAACAGAAAGTTATTAAGACTCTAATGGTGCAAACAGTGGATACAGGATTTGCATAAGAGTATTGCTTGAATAGTAAATTCTTATATCGCAGCTGTAATGAGTTCACATAAAGGATAAAGAGTCATCTGATACACTTTGGTCGTTAATGAGACTGTTTCTTGTTTCCTGTTATCTACACTGCATTGCCAGTCTATACACTCCACTCTGTGCTGCTGCAAGAGCAAGGGACAATCTTTACCGTTTAAGTCCGGCTGATCTTCCTGCTATTTTATTTCAGTCACTATATCACATTAACAGTGATAGTGTCTGTGAGTGTGGATGAGGAGCTGTTATACACAATGATTTTTATCTACATCCCTAACCGGCCAGCGGAAGAAGCCATTACTTTTAACTTCTGTACAAACACAGACTTTACTACCCTGAATACATCACCTCATTTGCCTGCTTTGGCTCAGTTCATCTTTACAAAAGGGACGAGACGTTGCCCCCCCCCCCCCCCCCCCACCCCCGCACCCACCCACCCCCCATTCTCCTACAAAACACAAATCACTTTGTGCCGTTGCTGCACTTTCAGACCTCATCCACGGTTTCAGCTTTAGGGGGAAAACATGATTTCATTTAGTCGATCGGGGGTTCGACATGCAAGAATGGCAATGAGATCGTTATATCAGTGTTGTTAATGTTCAATGGCCAAAGCATGAACACAAGCACGTGCATAAATACAACGCTGTCACAAAGGAGCGAGAAAAATGAATTCATCTTTGACAACATTAAAATGTGAAAGCCAAGTCTGCCTTGTCAAACACAAGGTTCAAACCTCCTCAGGTAAATTCTCGCTTTGATATCTGTGCTTTCAGTTTCTAGTTGACATCATTAAAATCCATTACTGCTGAAAAACATCTTGTTGGCTACTTTTTTTTTTTTCTAGACTCTCTTTCCATTTTCACTGCTTGTGGCAACGAAGAGTTTCTATCATCAGCCTCTCCCTGGTCAATCACTCTAACAAGAAAGCTGCTTGGGCTGTTGATCTCAGAGTTGTTGAGCTTCAGCAATCAAATGAGCCTCAAAACCCCAACCTCACCGCACGTCCAGCGTTCTCAACATGGCGAATGGGGTCAATTAAAAGGTGCAGTTAATAAGTTAGTGTCCGTTCCGGGAAGAGTTGCCGTATGCGACAGTTCTGCATAATGGGGGGAAAAGTGAGTTGAAAGTGTCCCACAAAGTCTTGCAGCTCATATCTCACCATACTTAAATTTAACTGGTCACATAAAATGTGCTGCATCTTAAATGCAGTTTTCCCCCTCATTAATTTGCACATTCTATTCTTATACAATGTCATTGCTAGTTTTAAAGAGGGCTGGAGTGCTAATTAACTACGTACATAAAAGCTGCCGAGAAAGAGAAACAGCGGCGAAAAAAAGATCTGTAACAACCAGCACTCTGTGGGTTATTGGGGCTTTCTCCAACCCTCCAGCTTCTTTTTTGCAGAAATGGGCTTTCTCTCCCCAGGCTCCCGGACTACTCAATGTGTATCATTACACACATTGCTTAGCCTAAAGACACACACACATGCTCACAAACAGAAACGGCTGTGCAGATCTACTCGCACACATGTATGGACACATATATTAATTAATATGTATTGCATCGATGTGTGGTCCTTGAGCACGGCCTTTCAAGCATGTCAGAGAACTTCTTTAATTCCAACTTCAGCAGGACTCTGGGAAAAGCCATGCATATATTTTGTATGCCATATTAGTAATCATACGCATGGTCGTGCACAGTCAACCCCCCCCCCCTCACATGTAGCCACATGACCGATATGACGCATAATATGAGATGCTGGGGAGCTTTGCATTCCGAAAATGTTTGACTGGAGAAGGCAATACGTATCCATTAGTGACTTAAACACAAACTGGCTCCCCTGCTGGCTGTTTGATTATAATTAAATTACATTCTTCCCCAGGGAAAGCACGGAGCCCTGTGTCTATGCGGTATGCCACAGTGGGAGCCATCGACAAAACCTCGGTGGAGAGAGGAGAGAGAGAGAGAGAGAGAGAAATGACAAATTATAAACACATGTTATTTAAATAATGGCATTAAAGAATCGGGGGGATGACTGCAGGGAAAACAAACAGCGAAGTAGCAGTTCAGTGTTCAGCAGACACGGCTGCATCATGAATACTGTGTATATGCATATAATGTTACTGTATCATGGTCGTCCGATGGAAAAGCTCACTCGTCCATGATGTCAGTTATTCGCTGTCAGAATCAGTTGAGTCCGACTGACTCTCAGTGACGTTGGGCCCATAGGCTGGTAACGAGCATTAACTGCATTAAGACGCTGGTCTGTGAACATCCCCGCCCACTCTTGCCCCCACTTCAACTGCGGCAATTGCACTTTCACAAATCTGGATGATCCGATTCACCTCAAACACCACATAGGAAGTGACTCAGGACTCCTCACCGTGGTTAGGATGAAAAAATATGAGTTTCAATTATTCAGAAGGGTGAACAGCGAGGAGGCCTTCTGAATGTCAGATACCAATTTAGGGTAAGCGGCGCAAAAGTGCAAAAGCTGAGGGGAGGAACACAAACAAACAAAAAGACTACCAGTCATCCAGAAGCTGCTTGAAGGAAGTCCGCAGAGACAGAGCAAACATGCCGTTTCAGCTTTGTTGTACGCTTCACAGGGTCGTGTAGCATTATAATCTTTATTAAAACGATCCATCTTCCTTCTCTCGTGACATCATTTCTGAAAACAACACACTCTCCATAGTTACATGGGGCGGAAAAGGGATGCATCAAAATAAACCGGTACGCTCGATGCTATCCGGTTTGTACATTAAGGCTGCAGGGGTACGTGTTGCTATCCACAAACGGGGAGACAACAGAATTTGTCATGATTGTGCCCTCTGCCTCCTCTGCTGTGATTTTGACTGAATTCCTAGCAGAGGGGGAGGAAGCTTGTTGTGGTCCACAGAAAGCCGTGGTTCTGATCCTGTGCTGGAGGGAACGCTGGTATCCCATTCTTTCTGATATCCAAAGCTGGATTTTTGAAAAGAAAATCTTTACACACACACTGTTCGCTACTTGACTCGACGTATTTTCATCCCCCGAATCAGCGTTAGCGTTGCTTACAGGCAAACCCTTTTGTTAGCTTTCAAAATGTACAATGCTACACTGTCAGCATTTTATCTCAGCGGCGTCTTGGCAGCATCTTAAAGCTGTCTCTGTTTTTTTTCTTTTTTTTCCTTTTTTGTTGCTTTGGCCCATGTTTCTTTCAGATGGACACCGGGAATATAAGAGACATATAAATCCCAGAGCTAAGAACCTCTGCCACACCAAAGCATGCGCCCTGAATATCAAGCACTGATAATGAAGTCATTTGTTTGAGGGTTGCCAGGTCCCCCACCAAGCCTGGTGTTCATTAGTCAGTCAGTGCCACAGAGAAGGCAGCGTCCCTGTTACCCATGCAGCATATAATCAGCACTATGGTACATTTCACCTGTTTATTAAATGTGTGGCTGTATCTGGAAAGGCCTATATTTATTCCTTTTTTACATTTCAAGGCTTCAGTGTGATGACTTTTCATGAAACAGCTTCCGCCTTCAACGCACTTTGTACGTGGACGCTATGCACCATATCTGTGCAGTGCTGTGGTTGTGTTTCGTTAACGTACCTGCCTGCTTCAATTAACCACATCTCCAAGAAAATTGTGTACGAGAAAAAGAAATAAAATACAAACTACGGGGGAGAAATACAGCAGCAACATTCTGTTGGAGGCTTCTGTGAACCACAGAGGAAGCAGAATACAGACTCCTGTGACAAATTGCTTTCTACTTGCTGCTGATGACCCTAGACCTCGAGATTCACACTTGTATGTGCGGGCGTTTGACAACGTTGTGGGTTGTGCGCCTGTTTGAAAGTCGTATCAATAATACAGCTTACCATTGACAGTGAGAGAAACCTCCTTCTCTCCCGCTCCTACGCGTGGGACCACAGCGCGGCAAACATATTTCCCAGCATCCTCTTGTCTCACCGACTTCAGCGTCAGGAGGTTCTCATTGCTAAGCACCTGCGGCAGAAAAGGCAAAGATCATCAAATGCAATGATAGCAAAGGCACCTCTGCTTTTTTTGTTTTTTTTTGCCAACGAGGCAGGACTATAGGAAAAAAATTAAAGCGGCACGTGGACCGTTTAAAACCTTAAAGGGCAGGTCTCCTCAATTATTAAAATCCAATTTAGGGTCTGAGCTCAGAGGTGTGAAAGAAGTTGGCTTCGGCCTTTTCCGTTGATAGAGTCAGAATGTATGGCTCAACTCAGATCTGATCTGGTGGGAGCAGGTTGCCAAGAGGCTGGGACCATAATGGACATTTCAAAACACATGGCGGCGATATAAAATTACTGCCCAGGGCACCACCAATGCTGTGGGCATATTCAATGAAGGGGATGGAGTCGTAAATGGGAGTTTAAAAAAAAATAAACAGGTTTTATCGGAGAGAGGCATCTTTCCATCTATTGTGTACAAGTGTGTGTGAGTGCAAATCAGTGAACTCACCACTCCAGATCCCCTCTTCATCCACACTATGGTGAGAGAGGGATTGCCTGTCCAAGCGCAGTTGAACACAGCATCAGATCCAAGGTCCACTTGCAAAGACTGAGGCTCTGCAGCCATGCGAGGGCCAACTGTTAATGAGAAACATGGTTCAATGTAAATGATTCACCTGGAAGTAAGCATCTGCTGTGGTCCAGCTAGCTCTTGGACATCAGTGTCGCGCTGCTGGCGTTACAAACGAGCCACTCACAGTAAACATCCACGTTGCGGCTGATGTTGGTGCTGCCGAGATCGTTGGTGACCTCGCAGGAAACAGGTTCTGTGAAGAAGGAGTGGTCCACAAGAACTTCATACGTGTCTCTGGAGACCTCCTTGATCACGCTTCCTCCTTTGGCCCACCTGGTGTGCAGACGAGAAGGTAGGGAACGTAGAGACAGGAAGGAGATGGGAAGAAAGTGAAGAGGAAGAAGGGGAAAAGGCATTAAGACAGGTTTTCACACCTCCTCATGTCAGTCGCGTTCTTTTGCGGGAATAAATCCTCATTCTGGGGCAGCTTCTCCGTGCTGGCTTCAGCATATTTTCGTGGCAGCCCTCCATGCTGTGACAAGCTCCCCGGCGACTTGGAGCAGACAGCACGTTCCTCATTACGCCAGGCAAAGAGCGCTGCACAGGGGGCCAGCTAAGAAAAACAAATCGCGGAATGACAAATGGGCCGCTCCTCCACCTCTGAAGATGTTGGTTTGACATCCATACTGTATTACACACAGCAGCTGATGTTAATAAACTGACATGGGATCACATAAAGAACATCTGTTTGCGTCCCGTCACAGGAGCCATCCGTCACAAACACAGACACTCGCCGCGTGTTTAGGTGATACCTTTATGATGTCACGAGCGGCGGCGTCTCGCTCGGCGTTATGCGCGCGGCTTTGTGTCGTTTCAACAGACAAGGCCCATTTATAAAAGTGAAGCGACGGCATCTGTGGTTGTCTTGTGTCTCTTTGGAAAATTTAGACAGTGCTGTGGGATATCAAATGCATCACGCATCTAAATGCTGCCACCCCCCCCCCCCCCCCCCCCCCCCCCCCCCCCCCAATAGAGCTGTGGCTGCATGCTGATGTGGCAAATGAAAACACTGACAACGGAACCAGCGCCTGTCTCCATTTTACATTCCTGCCAGTGCCGAGAGCTCTTTTCATGGGATAGACAACTCATTTGTTTTCCATGGCTACGCTGGCCCCACACTTGACTGAAATGCTATCATTTAAATGAGGACAGATTACCTCGTTCAATCAGCGACGTGAAGCACCGTTTTAATTGGGAATTTTTGGATTTTTTTTTGCCTCTTTCCGCCGTTGTGTTTGTATGTGGAAAAGCAATAGCCAAGAGTTTTGCAACGGGTGTCCAACACAGCACAACAAAAGGAGTTACACACATAGAATATTAGCGAAAAGCAAAGGAAGATAAGTGCTGGCTATGCACAGAGAGTTCATAGTCATGTGTCTTTGAATATGAATATCATGACTGTCTCTACTGCTGTTTGTGTGACAATCATGATAAAGTAGCCTTGCTTTTTCACTCTGGGAAAGAGATCTTTGAAAAATTAAAGGCTGTGAATCAAGTCTCTGCTCCTGGGTCCTCTCTTTATATCGGCCTGACAGCGATGATGATAAATAAATACAAGTGTGTCATCAATCACGATAAGGACAGAAATTAAGATGATGACAAAAACAATAACAATGATAAAAATGAGGATGAAAATGGTTTCGGCGATGAGAACAACAATGATGGTGAGTTTCAAATGTTCACTCTTCCGCTGAGTTTTTAAAAATAGTAGAGTTTTGTTGCCATTGTACAAAATTCAGACACAAACCGATCATGGGGATGACAATAATAGTGTTCATATCAGGACAACCAGATTAAGATCAATATTTCACTTTTATACACACACACCTTTCTAGCTCATAACGTAGAGGTTCTGATAGGATAAGCACAGATATGTGTGTGTGTGTGTGTGTGTGTGTGCGTAGGTGGTTGCTCCTGTGTGGAGGTATTCAGCGTCAGGTTGGGGAGCGCCTGAAAGTGTTCGCGGGAGAAAGGACAGAATACCATGGTCCTCAGGGAGCACTGGAGCTCTGTTAGTGTGCTGGGCCTTGTCCAAGATTCATGTCTAAACATAGCTCGGCTCCATGGGTAACACAAACACCTGCATTCCCTGTTGGGAGGCTGGAAAATCCAGTGCAAGCTTACTCAGCAGCTGAGTCACTTTACACTGCTGTATCCTATTCAATGGTTTGATTCAGACAAAGGGTGTGAATCCTGTCCGCTCCGCACTACAACGCCCTGTGTGCACGGTATTTCCCCCTTGTGCACGGGTGTGGAAGCCAACGGCGTTATAGATAAACGGGTTTTGTTTTTCATGCCAGCGGAGGATGAAGGAGACGTGAACGAGGGGGAGAGCTTTGTATTTGCAGAATGTGATTAAGGCAATAAAACAGTAACAATTAAATTAGACGAGTATCTGTGCCATCAGCAACAGAGGGCCACAGTAAATCAGGCCCTACAGTTATTATCAGCATGGTTAAGCACAGCACAGCGCGGTGCCTTTCTCCCTATGTGCACTGAAAGTGATGACTACTGGATTCTCAGTGGAATATAAAATAAATGTGCACGTTTGTGCAGCATTTGCATGCAGTAGCTTTGGCAGGTTTTTTTTATGTTTTTTTTTTACAATATATCACGGCTCCCTTTAAAAATGCACAAACAAGAGAATTAGCAGCACTGACACTGGCATCTCTTACAAGCTGCTAGTGGGCTTTTCTGTCCTCTCCATATTGGGTTCACCAGCCAATTGTTTGTGTGACACACTGGGAGCAGAGACAAGAGCCACCACTCAGGGATTTTGACAAGAAGACAAGTAATGAGGTGCACGCGGCCCTGATGAATTCACTGCACTGCATAGTAAGGCCGGCCAATGACTTTTACAAGGCCCAACAGCGTGTGTGGAAAGATCCTATCTCAGCCACAGCCTCACAGCTCCCATCACCGAGGAGCACGGCTGCGTTTGAAGACGCGTGTGGTCGTACTGATGTCATCATGAAGTACCAACAACGCATCACAGCCAGTCTGCCACTCATAATTACATTGGTCGTCCTCTTGATTCGATAAAGGTTGAAACATTAAAACTATATTTTGTTTACTGTAGATATTTAAAATGCTGTATAATGGGAAACTCTTTTTTTAATGGAAAACACATGGGAGGATTGGGATGTATGCTGCAGTGCCATACAAAAGAGAGGGTTGTGTTGTTGTGTCGTGGATGGTTGGATGTGCAGACTGGGGACATGTTCTGCTTTGTTCGTCGTTCTTTCTTGTCTCTCTGGCGGGTTCCTGTTCGGGTTTGTGAGAAAACCGTTCGCGTCAGCTGGTGGCTGAGGGACTGTGATGCACGCCGGTTTGCCCGCCCACTATTATAAACAGTAATGAAGATGTTCCGACCCATTCGTCTTTATCTGTCAGAGCGCGTTCCTTCCCTGAGAGCTGACAGAAACACATTCCCATTACTCTTCCTTCATTCACACATTTGGCGGCGCTTTCATCCGCTCCCCCCCAGCCTCCACACCATGTCCTCTCCAAGCCACTGACTCCTTCCACCTGGCTTTACTACCCCCTCGAGCTGGCAGAAGTTTCATCTGGCTGTAGAGTCTTTCCACTTTCATGTTTAAAATCAGATTTATTGGACCAGACTGGCAATCAAAGGGTAGTAGACATCAGAAAGCACCATACCTTTGTCTTGTACCCTCACTATCTTGGATAAGTGTCTCAAGTACCCATTGCATTGGGGATGGTAAAGTGGTGCAGTGCACATCGGGAATGGATGGCTCTCTTGGGGAAGGAAAAGAGGCCATCTGTCTAAGAACTACTCTGTCCTTTTGCTGAATCTGATCTGGGGTAGACAGAGTGTATTAGGACTGAATAATGGCCCCACACTGCTTGACCAGCTTCTTGCTCTCCTCTGTGATATTGCTCTCTTGAGGAGGAAAGTGTTGGGGGGGGGGTCTCACCAGTCGCAGCCTCCCGGAGAAACATTATGGGCCCAAAAATCCCCTGTGGACCCCAGTAGTGCATTGGCGCACTGACACGCTTGTATACACTGCAAATAAATCTAAATGGAAAACTTAGACATTATTATAGTAATATAGAACTTCAAAAACATAACCTTAAAGTTTTAGAAATTTTTCGTCTTTCTGGATATTATTCAAATCCTGTGGTGGATAACAAAAACTTTGATCGCACTGAGACGTTTATGAAATAGACTGAAAGGAAGAAACAAATGATACAAAGTGCTGTTTTTGTTTTTTGTTTTTTTTACATTCAGAGAAAACAGTCATCTCCAGTGCAACTGCATCTTAGCTCTTGATTCCCTGGGGAGAAGTCTGAATCCAGCATTGATCCAGTCTAATAACAATGGAGGTGAAATCCCGCTGCAGGCGCAATATACATCCTGTCTCCGCTGCCAACCTCCCCAATCAAATACAAACCTTGTTTTCCACGGCGGCTCTGCCCTCTCGCCTCCGTTTTTCCAAAACGCAGAATCTATCAAAAAAAGGCAACGTCTCTATTTTGCCACCTGTGCGTGTAGAGCACATCCATTTTACTTCCCAGCACGATTACACGATTCAGAGATGACCAATTCCCCGTGCTATTGATTTCATTCAATCTATTTCTGCTGGGTTTTTAAACCACCCCCTCATCCCACCCCCACCCCCACACACTGAAAACCATGTTTTGACAAATCACTTCAGTATCACTCCTAGAAGGGATGCAAGATTTGATGATATTAATTCATGTTCTCTGCTTTATTGCAGGTGTTACAGATATGCTGTAATGTAGTAGGAAGAAATACTAACAAGTGTGACTGAGAATGTGTCCATTAATATGGTTTATACAGGAAAAGGCTGGGCGGACAGCAGCTTTATGTTTATTTGCTTAACATTAATACTCTCCTATGTTTTTATTTTTATTAACGGCAGTATTTCCAGTGTCTCTGTTGGTGAAGCTGTTTGGCAGCGTACGCTGTAGCTCAAATTGATGAGGTCAAAATGAAGTTGTGATGTGAATTTTTCTAAAAACAACAATAAACAGTTTGTCTTTTGTTTATTTGAGTGTCGAGTAAGTAAGTGAAAAGAGGGAGTTGGCGGTGTCACATAAAGCACATTTATTGAGGAAAACAAATGTTATGTCTCTATCCTGCCATTTGTCTTCAGTTTGATGTCTGTCAAATAAATAGGATCCCATAAGCTTTTCCAGGTGTAAACATCCAGACTGGTATTAGCGCTGCTCAGCACCTGCATGTACAGGGTTAACGGTGTGGACACCAATGTTGACTTCATGATCTTACCAGTAGCATTAATTTTTTATGACAGTTACCATGGAAATAAACTACCCAGCCCACCCGACCCCCCCATCTAACGGGGGGGGGGGGGGGGGGGGGGGGGGGGGGGGGGGGGGGGGGGGGGTCGGGGCCCCCCCCCCCCCCCCCCATCTACACATATCATTATTATTTATTTATCTACATATTGATATATTTAGTTTTTTTTTTCTGAGATGTCTAGTGCTTTGTTGCAATTTCTTTATTTTTCTATTTTTTATTTTTTACTACTTTTTTATTATCTGTTTAATGCACATTGCTGTTTAATGCACACTGCTATCCCTGTGGCTGCTGTAACGTTGAAATTTCCCCAATGTGGGACGAATAAAGGAATATCTTATCTTATCTTATCTTATGAACGCACAAACAAACACACGTATAAACAGTCCCCAGGAGGGAACCTGTCTCACTCCAGTGGAACACAACCCAATCTCAGCAGAAGGTGCCATTTTGACAACTTCATCAGATGTTACACACATTATATTTCCAGCTTTGTTCCAACAAACTGATGGACATTTAATGTTCAGGGGAGATGATACGCAGCAAACCATTACATTGCCTTTCTGCAACCCACTGGAACATGAACAGTGTTCCTTCCCCAAAAGATTCTTCTGAGGCGTAGTTTCGTTTAATTTTTCAGCGTGGCAGTGCTGAATTCTTTTTCTTATTCTCATTTCAAGGTGTGGGCAGATATAAGTGCGCGATGGCGTCGTCGCAAGGCTTCCTGGCAATGATTAATGCTATCAGTAATGAAGTGTAAAATCCAATGCACTGAAAAAAACATACCATCTACCGGCAACTCATCAGAGAGGACCTTGTTTAAAGTTTCATTTCTTTTCCGCATAACAGGACGCTTCATGATCTGTCATGTTTCTTATTCATCAGCTGTGAGCGAGATCGAGAAACACTTGGTTTTTTTTTGATCTCACCTGTAGAGTGTGACAGGGGGGTTGGCCTTCGCAGAGCAGTGGAATTTCACAAGGTTGCCCTCCAGAATAGGCTGCGGCTCCACAGAGAGATTGACAAGTGGGAGATCTAAAGAAAACATAAAGACACAGAGACAACCAATTACAGAGCTGGCAGCCCCCTCAAACATTCTGCAGTGAACTGTGAGTCTGAGACGAACGCTATTGTTGTAGACATTTTCGGCAGCTGAAAAAGACTTGAAAAGAAACGGGAAAGTATATCACAAATTTTGCAGAGGAGACAAAAATGGATACATTGTGACTCGCTTTCAAATGTGTAACCTCAAAAGAGCAAACAAACAAACAAACAAAACAAAAAAAAACATTGAAACACAACCGCACGCAAAATAAAAATTCTCAGTTTTATTCCGTGGACCTACTTTTTCCGATAGTGTTTTATTTTTTTCAGTCTATGACCCAAAACAGATTAGCAAACTTTTACTGTGGTAACCGATACAGTAAAGGAGGTTAATTTGCTCCACTTAAAACCAGCAGGTCTAAGTCTCTGAGTGTTTTTATTCAGATTATCTCAGAGAAATGAACGCAGCAGCACTTAGAGCAGGTTTTGAAGTTGTCGCAGATTGTGGCAGCGTTTCTCCAGAATAATAGCCTATTAGTCCTGCATAATTTGGAGCCCCATTTTAATCTGGCTGACACCCACCTCAGGTCTAGACTCTCCTGCTGATCTCGTATTTCACAGGTAAAGTGGAGAATGCGCTATTTTCATTCTCATATATTCATTAGCAATGGTATAAAGAGCAAATCAAAAGGAAAACCTGACTTGATAATGAGTTTCACTAAATGGCGTTTTGCAAACGGTGAAGAGTCTATAGTGCAATCCACTGCAAATTAAACAACACACAACCACTCTGATCCAGCACAATGAAAACAGAGAACAGAATAACCAGCATTCAGATTATGCAGATTCACTAAACATCTTAATGTATCCTAATTGACAAAGGTGGGAATCTTTTTGAAGTCCCGTTCATTTCCATATCAGTCCTGTCCCATGTGAGACAAGCATCTACTTACCTCACAGACTCTGAGGCTGAATTTCAAATAGATGAATCCATTTGTTGTTTCTACTGTTTACTAAGAGAGATTTAAATGCAGCCCTTCAAAATCCTAATCATATTTATTAACTCCTCCTCATGCATAATCGGAGCACAGCCATGTTTGATCATATTATCTAAACACTTGCCTTAATATGAGTTACATTCAGATGTGCTATGTATAAAAATATGTTTTAAAAACAACTTAAGATTATACCTGTTCTGTCAAATGAAGTTACGTGCCACAAGCATAGCAGGGTTTCTGAGCTGACACTTTGACTGATTTGTAGTACCAGTGACATACTGGGAAGACATCATGGATTGTAAACTTGTCAAGGGGGGAATGCAGGCATCTGTTTCTGAGGTGCACTAAGTCAACGGAATCTGTAACGGAATCTCAATAGTACAAATCTACCAGCCAGGGTCTGTGTTTGGATGTGGATGAAGAACAGTGGAGGGCACACAGCATTAAAGAGGCACAGTCATGGAGAGTGACTGTATGCGTGTGTGTGTGTGTGTGTGTGTATGAAGTGTAGGAAAACTGCCTTCTGCCTTTTACCCTGTAGCTGTGCAGATGCTCTGGGCTGGCTCAGCTGCCACAAAACCCCAGAGATGGGGGTGGTGGTGGTGGTGGGGAGTTCCAGGTGCCGTATTCCTGCCCACACACACACACACACACCATATTCCCCATCAGCAGACACATTTCCCTCTAGGACCCCCCCCCCATCCACCATCCACCATCCACTATCCACTCTACCACCTCCAAATCCATGAGCTCCACCTGTGCCAGTTCTCCCCAGGCCAGGAAAGAAAACAACAACACTGTGAATCCTGGAAGACTGAACGGCCGCATCGAGCCAGCAAGTCTCTCCAGATACAACGCAGCCAAGTGTGCATGTCTGTGTGTGTGCATGCGTTCAGCCGTGTGTTCCTACTCTGTGTGCGTGTCATAATAAAAACAGGAGACGTTTCTTATGACATGAGCAGCAGCCTCAGCTGTGCGGTAGACTTCTTCCTCTTCTTCTTCTTCTTCCTCCTTTTTTTTGGCATCACAAATGGTTAATTGCATGGACAAAATTGTGGGCAGGGGGAACCTCAGGGGCAAAATGACAGATGTGGCAATGGAGCAGGTGGTCATAAAAACCCAGCAAGATGCTGAAGAGTATAGAGAGACAGAGAGAGAGGGTGGGGTGGGGTGGGGGGGGGTGGGGGGGGGGGGGGGGGGGGGGTGGACATAAAAAGGCGTGAGGGACAACTGATGATCGTGTCTGTGCTAATAGGTGGAGTAATGTAATTCGCCAGCCTTTTTCACTGAAGGCGTTTCTGTCGTGTACTTCTCAGTCATATCAGCCCTGCTGCCGAGAGACTTCACAAACGCACATTACTGTCAATCTGGCTGCAAATTAAAGGTATTTTTAAATGATTGAGATGTAAAAACTGACCCTGCCTTTAAAGCCCCCCGTGCTCCCCTCAGCAGGAGGCGGGGTAATGAAGACTTCACATCCACTTCTGTGGCAGGAGGGAAACGTGTTGGATGGAAAAGACAGCCGTGGGAGCAACTGTCAAACATCTGCCAGCGAGGGCCTCGGGCACAAAGCTGGGACTGTCACTTCTTTGACCTTTGGCCTTTCCGATATGACAGACATCTATTTAATAAAAAGGTCCATTTGCCGCTCTGATGTATAAATGCATGAGTTGCTCGGCAAGTGCATTTGAGGCATCGTGCGACAGCACATCAATATGCAAGACCGTTAATTCCTCAGATTCATCAGGCGAGTAGTAGCGAGGGAGAGGGGAGGTGGGTGGGTGGACGGAGAGCGGGAAGGGGGGATAGTAAGACTGATCGGAGCTCCAGTAAAAACAACAGGATGAATGGGTTTGGGGGATGGGTTGTGTTAGATTTGGCCGACAGCTTTTGATTGGTTAGTTCAAAGTAGGGACCAGATGGTGTTTTTGGAACAATCTTCTAACTTCCCTCTGGTTCCGCCAACATACAATGTTTTTTTTTTTTTTTTGCTTTTCTTAAAGCTCACTTTCCAATCTCTCTGGGTCACTGTGGACAGCTGTTCTCCAGTAGGACCAGCCTCCATCTCCAGGAGCGTCAGCTACCTCTGAGGAACAGGGAAGCTGTTTGTGGGAGAGCCGCTGGTGGCTTATAGCCTTAGCAATATGGGCAACCTGTCATGTCGCTGGCGGAGTGGAATGCTTGATGGGAGAACAGACTGAATGACAACCTGCGGTTCAACATATTGATCATTAGATATTTATCCACGGAGGAATCTGCTGTTCTTACCGGAGCTTTAAAATGCGGTGTGGCAGGCGTCGAAATATGTTCACGAGCGCCACAAAGTTTTACGACAGATGCACAACCATAAGATCACAAGAGAGACGTCAAAGCTTATAACATCAAGGAGACTGTGAGAAATCACATCTTAATATATATGATCACAAGATAACTGGCACTGGATTATGATTAAAGATTAATCAAATGTACAGGAGATTCTGGGTCTTTTATTGCCCCCCCCCACCCCACCCCCATCCTCCTTTCCTCTCACTTTCAAATACGGTCTCTGTTGAATTTGCTATTATCTGCTTGATTAAGCAGGGAGAGCATGTAGCTGAGCCAGCTACCAAAAACAAATCCTCCCCAACTGCACATCTGCATGTTCTTTATTAATTAGTCTCAACAAATGGCATTCATTTCCCCCCCACATGGCTCGGCTTGTTTGCAATGCAAACACACAGAAAACCTCTGCTGTGGTCGTCCCCAGTGGCACTGGTTCTCCCACTGCATGTTGGAAAGTGTGTTTCCATGTGGGGCAACGCTCCGCGGATATGCAGCTGGACTTGGGAATATCTGAGGAATACTTTTGGGTTGTGTGATGAGTGGGATTCAGAATATTATTTAGGTTTGGTGCCGCGGGTGGGTCGGTGGGTGGTTGGGGGGGAGGGGTGATTAAAATCCAAAGGGTGTAATGCAAGTTGTAGCTGGAGCAAACAGCATCGGGGAGTCGCCACCCTCCTGCTATCAAATAATTACAGCCAGCTAATGGACTGGTATGGACAACTGCAGTCAGCAGTCTATCCCGCATCCTGAATCACCTCTGATGGCTATAAAGACCTTCCATTTCGGCAACATCACCAATACATAATGTATTTAGATGCTAATTTGTTTAACCCCTGGTCAGATAATGCTGTATGAACTTCTGCAGGCAAGAGACTGCTGAGGTGGCTGTAAATCATGAGCATTAAAGTGATGATAAAGAGAAAAGAATGTCGTGAAATGCATTGGGTTTCGGGCTGGTTTAAGCTGTGGAGCAATGCACTGGCTTGTCTTCAGAGTACTTTCGTTTGGTTTGCCATACAGATGGAGCTGAGAGAAAAAGGGCACATCAACCGATTGAAGTGAGTGGAATACAAAACGCTGAGAAGGGCATACGGACCAGGAAGATTTTAATTACTTTTGTTGCTATTAATATTATCTCACTAATACAGTCAATTAGATAATTCCAGGCAGGAGAATAAATGAGACTTTTAATTCTTAATATCAGGTCTCACACACACAAAGAGAATTGAAATTGCCAATACCAGCATTTAGAGAGTGTCATGCTCCGTGGACAGTGTCCACATTTTCAGGGGACGCACAGCCTTTTGGGGAAATGTGCTTATTTGCCATCATGCCGTGTGTTTGACGAGCGCATCAATAACAATTTAATCTTGGTGCGTTCAATACAGAACCATCGCACAGAGCACCAGGGAAATAAGTGCAAGGTGTTAACCCTGTATTCAATAGCAGTCAAATTAGAATTTCTTACCTCTGATTAGAAAAATGAGAAATACAATGTGGCTTGATGCTGAACTTTGCATGGCCGCAGCTTTAACCCGATGGCGTGCAAAAATCATTTCTAAGCTTCAAACATAATGTCAGTGTTAAGGTTGAACTTTCTACTGATTTTAATCATAATCATAATCAAACACAGGGGACCATGTCTACTCAAAGATCAAATGGAATTTTATGAAAGTAAATTACAACTTGTACTGGCTCTAGCTTCAACGTCTGCATAAGGTCCCTCACTGAGGTTTCACTGTGAATAACAGCAACTCTACTGCCATCTATGTTACATTATGGGACTGAGGCACAATTGCTGCACCACTTATTACAGAGACTACGCCTCACAATCTATACTGATAACTCTTCATATGTGGATGGAAATGATTCATATTTGGCGTGTGTACATGTAGTGCTTTTCATGTACTATACCATGGATATGGGGGAAATACAGTGACTTCAGAGATTAGTCAGGGCGACACATTTTTCCGATGTAAATGGCTTTTTCATTCGCACCTGCAACAATTATGAATTCGGTGATGAACTGATGTGATCACTGGCATTTAGCGTGAATGAGGAGTGCAGATGCACGGAAAAAGGCAGCGCTCCGCCATACGCAACCCCCTCGACAGGAACAGAACATGTGCACATCAACACAACACATCATTAGTATGCAACGCTGAATCTTCCACTTTGACAAATGGTGTTTACTTATCAGGATGAATCATAAATATGAACTACAGCATCATTCACGCCATAGCTTGAAATGTTATTTTTTTTCTATAAGCAATTTTGTTGTACTGGTACAATGTCAGTGAAGACATTCTGTTCTATTCCTGACGACAATAATGAACCAGCATTGTTAGTTCCTGATTCTGTTCCACGCTATAGAAGAGCAAGAACACCCAAGCAATGCTGTAAAGCAGAGATGGTCAAGTGTTCTTTCACAAGGTGAGGCAGAGCGCTTGAAGGATACATTGCATTGAAAGGGAGGATGGTGGCTTCCATCTTCTGAAAGACAGTTGAAAGAGTGGGCAGAACAAAGACAGGGCTCCATCTCTGCTCCTTAGTCATTCATGCTCTCCTGCCTCACCTTGTTCTGTTGCTTGACAGTTGTGAGCTTCCAGCTAGCTTCCATCTGTGTTCATCATTAAAATGTTATGTTGTTAAAGGATTAACATGAATGATAAATTAACAACTCAACCAAATAGTCATTCTGAAACTGTTAAATTTGATTATTCACTCAAATAAAAATAATATGAAAATGAAGTCTTAATGTGATGGTTTGCAACCAAAGGAGCATCATTATATTTTTGTTCTCACTGTTCAATCAACATATTCGTCTGGCAGCAAATTTGATATCTTGGTGTGTGTTTGATTTCTCCAGGTGCCAAGTTGTTGTTTCTCACCTGTCTCCCTATTTTGTGTATTTTCCTATGTACACGAGCGCACACGTTTGTCAGAGAGCCTGCGCTGTGTTTAGACTTCTCCTTGTTTACTGGAGATGACTGTGCTCCAACACAGGCTTTGGATCCTCCACACATCCTGCAGGGACAACAAGCCTGATCCATTTTCAAAATGTGCCAGTTCCTGAACAGTGTGTTAAAGTGGTCATTGACATCTCATCTGGTCAGTAATCATAGCATAACCACATCATGAACTCACGCTTAGTGTTTCTATGGGATAACGGTGATAACACAACATGAAATTAAATCATAGCAATGCTTCAGTAGGGATAATGGCATGAGAGCCAGGGAAACACCGGTATCACATTTTTACACTGTTCCAATGAATCATACATTATTGCATCATGTTTTTCGTGGGTGAGAATAATTCCCAGGTAAAAATAATTCAATTGTTTTTCAGTCTGCCCTTCAGGTCACTTAAGGATGCACCTTCACTGGCATCCAGGATCCAGGTTTCAGCCCCTGAGTTATGACTGTGCCGTTCCCCCTGTATGACAATAGCTGCCTCCTATCAGCAATTACCACAGAGGTCCCACACCACTGACCTCAGAGGAGGAGCACTCGCAGAGACCAGACCTCAGACTTCAATTTCAGGCCTATGAGGATTCTGTTTTTCAGAGATGGAGGTCAAGTATCATCTGCTACTATTCACCGATACTAATGCCCCATCAATTATTGAGTCAACATTAACTTGTATTGTAAAAGGAAACTATTTAGTACTTCACGGAAGTTCAGCTTTACACTATTCCGTTATCTATTCTATTACGTTATTGTATAGTCCAATTACAACATGTTTCATTCCGGAGCAGCTTAGTTTGGAAGTGGATCTCAGCAGAAAGTGTGGCGGGCCTGCTGAACGTGCGGAACACCTTACCTGTCAGGTCTGAGGGGTGGGGGTTGGGGGTGGGGGCGAGAACATTGGGAGTGAAAGGAGAGGCTTGGCCTTGTGGGAGACATCCGGATCTCGACAATAATTCTGCTGTCGCTCGGTTTGATCTTGCACTGCGGAAAATGTTTTCAGGAGCTTTGATTTTGTGTAGGGCGACAAAAATGTCCAATGCTCATTAAGGAATCTGCCACACTCCTTCTCTTTCCGGGTTAAATCACACGTTAATAATGGAAACGTGACGCTGCGATGGCGAGCATTTGTCACAGCGCATCTTCACGCATGGCGACGAATCAGTTTACACGTGGGCACGCGTGCCGCTCTGACTAACGTGACAAAAAGATGATGAGGACAAACTGCAAGGGTTGCAAACACTAACAACTGTTAATCAGTTTTCCTCCCGCGCTTGAGTTGGCCTGTTCGTGCTGCGCCCGCTCCTGCCATACTTGCCTCTTGGGGTGTACATAATGAAAAGAATAGGGCCGTCAGTCATAATGGCTCTCTAAATAGCATTTTCTGCTTTATTAGTCATACTTAATGGTGTTGAAGGGGCTGTGAGTGATGCAAAATCCCTTTGTTCAAAGACCAGGCCTTACTGTGAATGCTGCTTGATGGAAAAAAGATTCCCTGACAATTGAAGCTGAATGTGTTTTACACGCTGGGCTTACTTTGTCTATATTAGAGGGGAATTGTGCATGCTCTCATCAGAGAGATTGATGGCATGAGCCAGGAAATAAAAGTGGGGGGGACAGTGTGCATAGTGACACATCAAGTCAGGTAGCTGGAGCCAAAAAAAAAGACATTCCCATTCATTTTAGATGGACGCCGCTGATATTTTATTATATGGAAGAAAAAAGAAAAAAAGCCATGCATCACCAGTCCACCCATCCACTCACATGATATGAAGGCAGAATGGAAACCAATTTTAAATATCCATTAGAGCCTAAAATGAATCCAGTGTTTAGTGTTTGCCATCGATGGCTGTCTGACATTTTCATGCCTCTACTCATACTTTGAGAAATGCATGTCATATAAAGAACCCCCAATCACACACACACACACACACACACACACACACACAACCACCTCCTCCGTTTGTACTGATCATTAACACAGGCTGTAAAGAACAATAACAGTACGGGAGGGACAGAGAAAGCAGTAAAGGCTGAGAGGGAGGGACAAGTGGTTTGCTTACGCTGGATGTCAATCGTGACGCTGGTCTCCTTGCCATTGGGAACAGCCTTGTTGGAGGCCTTACAGATGATCTGCTGCCCTGTCTCGATGTTGGATGGTGACAGGTAGAGAGTGCTCACTGTGCTCTCTCTCCTGCCGTCCCGCAGCAAAGTCTGCAAAGAGTGGAGAGGCACTGAGTAAAGTTTGAAGTGCAGGCACAGGCACAGGCAGTCGTGTTGATTAAACGTTGGTTCACTGGCAGTGCTGGAACCATAGCTTCATTTTCATAGTCAAACATACTCTGTTTGATTTTGCATAATAAAACAGCAAATATTGAACCACCCAATATTTTGACATGTATATGTTCAATAGCTTCCATTCAAATTGGAATTCTTCACAGAGGAGGCATGGGAACAGGAAGTTCAAATTTTGATGGAGGAGGTGCAAAACGGGAAAAAAAACAACAAAACTGAAAAAAAGAGAGATGCAGATTCATGAATACACACATATCTTGTCTTTTGGGAAACCAGAGTCAAACCCTCGGAGTCTAACCTGATTATAAAACTGATTGAAGTGGGTAAAAAAAAAAAAAAAAGAAAACACAGAAATATGTTTTTTTGTGTGCCTGGAGAGCTGCGCTCTAGTGCACGGCTTGTCATACTCCACAAAGGAAATCAATCTTCTTTTCAGTGCTCATCCTCTGAGCCCGACATTGTGGAAGCCATCTGGAATCGGTTGGTAGCGCTCGGTAGCTCTCACTCCCTCAAACGCTCAAGGGAGGGCTCTGGGAGTCTGTGTTAACCAGGGTGGGATAGAACAAAGTCACTGACTAGAACAAATTGCGTGGGCAACGGGGCACAGTGTGGTCAACCACAAACTCAAGATGCATTTCCCTGCCATCTCCTGAAAGGAGTCTCACTGCTGCTGTGTGTTGTTCAGACAAGACGACCCAGTTACAGTGGAGCACAACAAATATTTTCCTAATCTAAAAACACAACTCTGGTGTTGACCATAGGGAGCTCACTGCAAAGTATACTGCACTAGAACCTCACTGTAGGTGACCCTCATGAAAAAAAGGATTTCTTCAAGGATATTTGTCTTTAAATGTAAAAAAAAAAATCCTAACGTTCCACCTCAAAGTCTTTTAATAACATGTTCTAAGCCAATTATTTTCTTCATGTAATGTTAATTGTGCATTATGTTCAGAATCAGAATTAGAAAGTTTGATTTGTCCCTGCAAATCAAGAGACTCATCAGACTGCATCTTTCTCAAGAAATATAAGAGTGCGTCATTGCCACAAAAGAATAATGAAGAATGTGAAAAAAATAAAAATCAAATAAGAGAAGAGATTAATTGAGATAAATTAAATGTCTGTTTGAATGTGATGCCAAAGAGTGAGCCAGGTACATGTTTTAGAAAGCTACATAATACAGGCAGTGTTAATTACCACCCCATTAATCATTAGCTGAGTCCTACTGTGGCTTTTTCTTTCTCTGCGTCACTGTGTAAATCACTTGTAATTATCGTCTCATTTTTCTACTTTCATGCAAGAGTTTCTCTTAAAATAAAACCATAATCTATGAGCACAATCTTGCCCGAGCATTCTACATCGCCACAAAACACAATTAACGTGCCATGTACTGGGTGCAAACGAGGATTTCGCAGCAGAGGGAAATTATAGCTGAAGTCCATTTGTAAGTGAAGAACCTTGAGATGAAATTCATAGCTGTGCGTGAGCCACTTCTAAAGCAGAACGCATTAGCTGTCAGGAACAGGATATGTCAATGTAATATCCTTTCTGACACAGTCAGGATTGTTTCCCCCGTCGCTCTGGACCTGTCTGAAGTCATTAATCTTAGAAAAAGGGGGTACGCCGGCTGCTGCATTGAATACAACACCATGCCACATTACAGCCTGATAGATTTTCATATCGCTGCCTGGAGGCCATGCAAAGAATACTTTTAACCACATAGGAGAGGAATGTGAAAAGTAACAAGACTGAAATGAGGAAGGGGTGGGGTTGCCATTTTTCAAGCGTAATTAACGATGCATTATTATTTCTGACCAATAGAGGGCGAGAGAAACAAAAAGAGTGAGACAATTCCCATCTTGGCAAACTTTTTTACTTTGCAACGATGAGCAGAAACTGCCGCCAGCTCTTTTATTGAACTGTTTAAATAAACCGAACAACAACAACAACACGAGAGCAACATAAACCTGAGCCAGCTAATTATACAGTAGCTAACATGGCATGACTTAATGCTGCAAATGCCAATATTTGACCTTCAGATGAAAACGTGGATGACCTTTGAAGACCAGCGGGTATCTTGAAAAACATTACAGTTATTTACTCGTTAGGCTAAATAACTGGTGCTAAATATCTGGTAGTATTAAACCAGCACTTTTAACCTTAGCTGTATTGTGCCTGTGGATACAAACAACTTCAACAACTGAATAATTGAGCAACTGAATAATTAAACGGTTTAATTTTAAAGTCCGGTCAGGTATGTTTTGTCTATCATATGGTGTACACAGTATTTAGACCCCTTCACTTTCACTTTCATTTATGTTGCAGCATGATGCTAACATTTTTCTGTTCATCGATTTTTTTAAAAAATAAATTAATTGAAAAGGAAAAAACGTAATCACATCGACACAAGTGTCCAGACTCTGACATACATATCTACATATCTATGTCTGCTTCATTCAGCTTTTCCTCATCTCTGACCACTCACTCAATCCCAGCTGCTCAAACCAACCCCCCCACCCCCAAACCATGATGGTGCCACCAGACCACATCACACAATCTTCCTCAGATCTATTCCATAACACAACCCTGTCTCTGAGCTCTGCAGCCACTTCCCTCAACCCCATGACTTGTTTCTCCCTCAGAGAGCAGTCTGCTGTGAGACCTTATATAGACAGGTGTGTGTGTGTGCGTGTGTTTCCCAATCATGTCCAATCAACTGAATTAACCACAGGTGGCTCCAGTCCGGGCTGAAAACACCTCAGAGGTGATCAAGGGAAATTGGAGCCACCTGAGCTCAATTTCAAGTCTCATAGTAAAAAAGTCTGGATACTTGTGTCACTGTGACGATTCAGTTTTTCCTTTTAATTAACTTGCAACTCATTTTAAAGCATTGTCAGTATGGTGAATTTAAAGTCAATTTATAAAGGAAAAATATTTAAATGAGTGTAACATAAGGCTGCAACACAACAAAATGTGAAAAAAAGATTAAGAAGGGGCACTGAATACTTTATGTATGCACTGTATTAAGACTAATTTTGCTAATTTGACAACAGATCGGAAACTCTATACAGTATTTGTTTTTCCATAAACTCAAACGTGTTCAGATTTCTAGATTATCACAATATAAAGGTGTTTATAAAGGTGTAAACTATTTTCACTTCATAGTTTGCGCCAGTGAAAATTTAGTGAGGTCGGAGATACATAGGCTCACAATCCTGTGAAACTAATATTCATTCAAGTCAAGAAAACATTCAGCTGTAGTTTATTAAATACGGCCAGTTCTGTCACATGTTAATATAACAAATGTTGTTAGAGGTTTGTCATGTCCTCAGTAATTAGACCTAGCCAATGTCAGTTTGTGTTTTCTTGGCACACCAATCTCAGTTCTTGTTAAAGACCACAACCACATTGTACAACATTTCTGACAACAGATTTTTTTATAGCAATTTACACTGAACAGGGTAAAAGTAAGGTTTACAACTTACACTTGTAAACATTACATTTTGTTCATTAACTATCAGTTAGTTTATTTAAGAAGTTATACTTGAATAAACTAAGAAGTTATAACACAACAAAGAAGTGGTAGGATTCCATATCTGCAGATACTACCCTTGACATGAGCAGACTCTATTTCCAAAGTCTGGAGTCACCTATCCGACAGTAGCAGAGAAGTGCGCCTGTCAAGCTGCCCTGTTCTTATATCAGATACAGTATGTTGTACACATTGTACACAGGACATTTGTGGAAACTGCAGGCTGTTGGTGTATTACAAAATAATGTCAACAGGCGTTTCAGCCAAAGCACTCAGAGGCAGCTGTGGCATAAATAAACAACAGTGTGATTTGTGATCCAGTTTGAGAAGTGTGAAAAAGTATGTTATGCGACACAAGTCGCGCAGGTTCTTTAAAGGGTAGTTTGGTGCATGAGGTGTGTGGACTGCAAGTGGGCGAGGTAGAGAGAAAGAGAGCAAGAGAGTATGTTTTTGTACTACTTTTCGTTACTCAGTACTCATACATGTGTAATGACAATATACCGGTATTTGAATCCTAATCCTAGTCAGTGGAGCAGCCTGTAGAGTTAGAAGTATGCAGTGCAGCTGTGAGTGTCCAGTGTAATGAACAGTATAGGCTATTTACCAGTGAATAAATGCACAACATATCAAGAGCTGAGACAAAGCCCTATGAGGCAAATTGCAATTTGTGAATATGGGCTATACAAATAAAATTTGATTGATTGATTGATTGACAAGTCACCGTACTATCAGTGCCACCAATCGTAGCAATTACAGCAGGATGAAAGATTATAGTGTCATTTTTATTTTTATTTTATTATTATTAATGTTGTGGTTGTTGTTGTTGTTAGTGTTATTCTTCTTCTTCTTCTTCTTCTTGTGCTTTGTTACTGATGTATTAAGAAAGTATAAGCTTAGCATTGATACCTCATTAATATTCAGAAAGCACCAATCAACATGTGCCTGATGATCGGTCAAGTTTAATTTTGGACTGCACAAAGGTCTTTTTACTAAATTGTTAATTTTGTAAAGTTTTTCCATTTTATTCTCGCCGTGACTTGGCTTAATTAACTTTGTTTAATTTAATTCACTTTAATATATAATTTCAAGGCATTCACATAGCGGTTAATTGAAGTTATATTTTTGAACACATTTCAATGTTAGGACAGAATGAATGATAGCTCACCGAAATCTTTTACGAACCTCTCATTGAACTTTATTGACATGTTGAAATTCAAGGAGCCTTCGACTTTATTTTCCACCACAAATGACAGACATCGCTATACCTGTCTTTCAACTTGAAAGGCCTATTGAACGTCAAATTGACCTGTTTGTCTGTATGAAAAAGCTAATAGAAAAGTATAGCTTGTACAAAACAGGAAAATAGTAATATTTTTATGCTGGGCAGCTAAACTTAGCTAACTTAAACTTTAGCAAATATTCGGAAATAAAGTCCCTGGTCTCCTGCTTATTTACAAATTATTTGTTGTATCATTCCAGTTAAACCATTTGAGCCAGTTCATGACAGTATCATATAGCAAGTGAGCACATCTCGTAACCACAACTGAGACCAAGATCATATCATTGCTTTGCTGTTTGCAGCTGAGCAACTTTGGTGGAGCAGATGGGATCGGAGCATTTGCGGGGAAGAACATAATTCTTGGATGTCCTTTGCCTTTTACAACCAGTCTTTGAATTTTGACGCAGTCACCTTCCTGAGACAAGCTTCTGCCTCTAAATTATCAGTGGTACTGCCTCCATAATATACTAGACTTCTTTTTTATAAGCTGCCTTCACTAATGATCAGCCGTGCATCAAACCAGTGACCTTCTGATATGGTAAACCTAACACACATTATTAATAAGCAATAGCTTTAATCATAGTCTTTCTCTTTAACCACTGGTCCATTAAATAGTTTTCTACGAGGTTGGGGAGATGAGATTTTTTGGGAGATTATCTTTGGGTCAGAGACATCATTAGACATAACACCATCGGGAAAGCCATTTCTGTGAATCCAGCACCACATCTGCTCACATTAGTCCTCTTCGTGCGCAGGATATAAGACGACCATCAGAGCAGATGATTATGCTTACAAAATATCCCCCCACTTCTCTTCGGACCCAAAAAAGAGTCATCTTCCTTTAATCGAACCCATTGCTCTTTAATGCTTGGCAATAGAGATAAGAGGGAAGAGGGACATTCTTGGGCTCAGTGCAGGCGTGTGAGCATCCATCATCTACCAGCACAGAATGTCCTCACATCTGCCGCCGCTCTGAGAGGAAGCGAAGGCAGGAAACGCACTCTCCGCCCACCGTTAGTAAGCGGCACCTCCAGCAATCGCTTTATTCAAATCGGACTGGTGCCGTAACCGAGTCCAATCAATGGCGTTTATCTGCTTTGTGAAAAAAAGCCGATAATGGGATGAGGCAGCGCAGAGAGAGGGGGGAAGCAGGGGAGGTGTTACTGGTCTAAAGTGCTTCGTCTATTTATGTCCTTTGTTTAAATGGAAATAGAACATGACAGTGTCGATGGCATAATTAGCCTTGAGGACTCATGTCAATCAAGAGTCTGTGGCGTGCACTGCGATCACGACAACAAGATGGTGAGAACAATGGCTATTGTGTAGTATGCCATCAAAAGTAGGAATATGATCTGCATTGTAAATGACAGGCTCAGAGTTCAGACCTGACATGAACATCTGTCTCCAGTGATCCAATCTCTACTGGACAGCCTACCCAGGATGGATGGATTTGATATCAGATTACTCAGGCCACATTGGAAGTAGTCCGATCAACATGTGGTAATGATCGTGTGTTAGATTCTGGCACACACAATGTCGTAGTCAATTTTCGAACATGTGGATAAAATGAAGAGAGACAAATGACACCTAAGGAAGAGCTCGAAACAGATAGAAATGCAAAGTCACAGTAGACAGTTGACCATGTTCGTGTTGCCATCTGCTTCCCTGAGCTGATTTGTATACAAGGGAAACAAAATCATCTTTTTGTAACCAAAACACAACTTTTAAGGACTTCATTTTCCAAAAGTAGTCTGGATGCTGAATTAAACCGCCCACCAGTGACTCAGGCCATCACAAGCATTGCACAAACCCAAGCAGTCGATATTTACAGCAAAGCATAACTTTCAGACATGTAAAATAGCCGTTTTCATTCTCCATCTCAGAATAAATGCATACTCACCCAAACTCATGCAACCTCACCCACAATTCCACCCCCTTGCTGTCCCCACTGGTCTACAAACCTGGTATGACACACACCTCTGCGCTTACCTTGGAGTACATGGCCCCATTAAGGACCTCTCCATTGCGGATCCAAATGATCGAGGCTGCTGGTTTGGCGTTGTCAGCGTGGCATGTCAGATTGAGAGGATCACCAGCTCTGAGGCTCACCACTGGCCCTCCACTAATGACTGGGTCCTCTGGGGGAACTATTGATACAGACACAGAGAGGGGAGACTGTTATGGTAAACATATGATAATGAATAGAGGATTTCGTATCAGCAAATCGATATGGACTCTGTAATTCACTCTAAATCTGGGCCATTAGTTTGCATGTAATTGAGTTTTCAATCGATTTGCAACACGTTTTGTTGACGATTACAGAATAAGGGTGCAAAAATACCTTGTACTGTATTTAGTTGTCTTTACATGCATGGATCTTGTTGTATGTTGCACTTTACACAGTGTCACACTGAAAATCTGATAATGATTTTTGATTCAGAAAATTAAAGTCGTTTATGTTAATGCTATGGTTACTTGTCCAGAGAAAGTAATTATATCACAATGAGAAATGGATGCATGTGTCTTTGACTTAAGAAAACACACTGCACAAGTAACAGCATGAATTTCTGAATAACATCAACTGTTCCATCCATCAGAATAGTTGTAACTTCCCCATCATGTGTACTGTACACACAGAAATATATAATGTATAACTCCCCCCCTCTAGTTCTCACTCAGACTTTGACAAATAGAACAGAGAGCGAAAAAAGCAACACAACAACACTATATATGGCTCAAAATTGCACTGATCAAAGTCCTGTTGCTGTTTTGCCCATGAGCTAATCTTTATTTCTTTTATTTATTTATTTTTATAACTGAAACTGCGGTGAATTATTGATTGACCCGAGTGCTCATTACAATGCAGATCTAGGGCAAGATGAAATCAAAGGCTGCAGGCAGCTGCCATATTCCCCTGCAAAAGCAACCTAATTGGAAGCAAGGCTGTTATGGGTAGGATTTATGATGTCAGACAGCACTGAGACAAATGACAAAAAAAGAAAATTTAATTTAGGATGCTGTTTTGCACATTTAATGACGATAAGCATAACAGACATGAAGAAGAGTGTAGTTTTGGAGAGCCATGCTTATGCAGTTCTATCTGTCGCTTCGTATTCACAAATTTTTATCTGTTTGTTGAGATCAGTTTTATTTTAATTTACTACAAATACTGTATATTATTAACATTATCAAACAATACCATTCTGTAATGGTATTGTTACAATACCATTACATGATAAAGTGGACGGGTACATTTTTATTTCAGCCTCACTGTTGCCAGTTCACTTTCTAATGTTGCATTTGTATTAAGGTAGTGTTAATGAAACGAGAAGCGAGAGTGCCATTTTCTTGTGAAGCACCAGGAAATGTTTTTCAAAGCAAATGCATTGTGTTTGTTACTGTGGTTAGTGCTAACTATGATCAATCATCAAAATGTGTCAAACAAAACAAAACATTGTCATCTTTTTTTTGTTGTCAGCAGATTGTTTTTAACACATGTAGGTTGGAGTGATAGGAGAAGAAATGTTCCTGAGAGCTGTTAGATGAAGAGCTGTGGGTGCAAATCTGCACGTCTTTAGCAACTAACTAACTCCTGTTAATGGCACCATGGTGTGTTGTGGTGTAGAAATGTCTCACCCCTGCACACAAAGTAATCAGATTGCTTTGGCAGTTTTTTTTTTTTAAATTGACTTCTTCAATTAAAAGAAAACATGTAAATTTGTTGAGGGTGTAAAATAGATACACAAGCTGCTCATGCATTTCTGATGAAAATGAAGTACTGTCGTATTAAATCGCACAGTAGCCAAAGTCAACCAGAGTTGCTGTCTTGGGGGAGATGGAGTTAACTGCACAAATGGCCATGCATTCTAACAAGGGCAGCACACAGGCATTGGTCAGTTCACGGTCACAGTCGAGTTCTTCTAATTCTTGAAGATGTGTGGTTAATTAATACATGACTGTGACTAATGTCCTTATTACATAAAAGTGTTGCAAATAT
Source organism: Trinectes maculatus (assembly GCA_016785345.1). Classification (NCBI taxonomy): domain Eukaryota; kingdom Metazoa; phylum Chordata; class Actinopteri; order Pleuronectiformes; family Achiridae; genus Trinectes; species Trinectes maculatus. Next base: position 450,503 of record JAFBJQ010000915.1, read on the forward strand.
GGGAAATATTTGTTTGTGCAACTTGTCAGACAACATAATCATCAGTACAACACATTTATAATGAGCAGGGACTGAATCAGACCTCTGGGGGAACAGTCGGGACTGACTCGACCCGGACTAATAACTCTGACCAGCTGAGCCTGGATTTAAAACACGGTTCCCACTCAGTGGCCGATGTTGCGTTTGAAATGTGGTGTTAATTCTGGCTCGCTCCCTTTTGTCGGGTGCTCATTAATATGCGGACAGGGGGGAGAGGTAGCGGGATCTCAGGTCAGCACTTGCAGAGCAGACAGGGGAGATGTGCTTATCTAGGCAAGTTTCGAAAAGGATCTTGGTGAGAATGGGATCACCTTCTGGTCTTTCCTCAGCAACTTCAAACAAGGCCAAGGCGATCCCACGAGTTTACTCTTATACCAGACTGACTGCATGATGTCGGAATAAGCCAGGGAGCATGTGAAAAGCATCACGAGCTCCCATTTGTCATGAAAGAGACAGAAGCTTGGTGATAGCACGGTGACGGCTGACTGAGAAGATCCAGTGCAATTGGCTTATTGTCAGTGCTCTCTTGTCGACACGCCTCGAGACATACATTAAATATAAGGCATGCGAGTATCCATTACAGGTGTTTTAGTAGTAAGGCGGAATTGGAAGGATAGGTCTGACAGTATGTGAATTATATTTGTCACAAGTGCTCAAATATTCAGAGAATAAGAGCGACAAGAGACTTTTTGTTCTCTCTGGATGGGGTTACTCCACCTTTACACATATTTACACATTTCACTGTAAATACATGCTACAGGCTACACAGCTATGTGTGATTATAACCTTGCAGGCTGATTCAGTAAGTCTCTGTTTGACCTTTAATAGCCTTAGTTGCCTGCCATTACTCTGCCTTATGTTTTCCATTGAGTGATGTCAGCGTGTTGGCGGTAAGCGGAGTTTATGACTTGCTGCATAGTGGAGCTGGCGAGCAGAGAGGAGGTCACAGGCTGACCAAATAGTTCACGGCTACCTTTTCAGGTCATGTCCCGCTAGAGGGCTGCCTGCCAGCAGAACACCGAGGGTGAATGGTGAACAGACAAGGAGAAGAACGACATGCCTGGCTGCCTCCATCCTGCCTCCATACCTCTGTATATTTCTGTCCTTCATTGTGTTTGAGGTCTTACTGTGTGCAGAAGTTGCCAGTGTGGAGACAGTTTGTGACAGTGTGGACTGAATATGTTTTCTGGGGAGCTGGTGCTCAGCATGTGTTTCTGTGGCATATTTTTGAGATTGTTACCACAAAAAGAGGGACCGGATTATTATGAAGGAGACAATGGCTGACAGGTCCAGCAGATCCTGTTTCCCCAGTGCAGAGATCAACACTTTGCAGATGACCTTGCTATTTCCTCCTCAAAGACAGCGTGTCCATCTGTAGGACACCAATTTTGACAGACTGAACAAAGTTCACACAACAGACAGGCTTGAACCTCAGGGTCCCCAAGACCCAAGTGATGTGCATGAATGCCACTCCAGAGCCAGCAATCACCAAGAATGTAATGCGTGGGAAGATTCACTGTGCTTTGCTCTGAGACTCACAACTAATCTGGAAGTCAAGGCAGTGTAGTCTCAAATACAAAGGTTCTATTATTCTCTACAACACTAAATATAAACAGCAATGCAACACAAATGTGGTTGCCTGTACTGTTGCGTGGCTCAATGTGAGTGTGGCACCCCTGAGAGGGAATGGCCACATTAATATTATTTTATGTAAATACTGTGTTAATGGGACACTTTTCATTAATGTATTTATTTTATTTAAAACAAAAGCCGAAAAACGTATAAAACGGGTTATTTTATTTTGAAAGCAGTGGGGCGGAACGTTTGTGGTTACTCCAGGTGTTCGGGGGGGAACGGTAATAGAGCGACACCTTTCGCCGCTCCCTCAGAGATACTCTGGAGGAAAACAAAGAAGCCTCGTGTTTCATTACTCCGTTCTTCACCTGCTTGCACAGGTAACTTATTTGTCTACGCGGTCCCTGTGCACGGGGCCCGTAACATGAGTCACAACGTCAAACAAAGAAAGACTGACGCTTTCCACAATGGATGCCTTCGAAAAAAAAAACTGCTTGAACGGGCCCTTGAATGAACAGGTATAGAAGTGCAAAAGCACACTGCTGAATTAAACACTTTCAGATGGAATGGCTGGAGCCAGCAAACTGGGACAGCCCAGTCAAATGAGCCTAGCATCGGGTGAGCCAAGACAGGGCTCGGTAGAATGCAGTCTAATTTTTCTCCGGGGACAAGGAGGATTTAATAAGTTAAGTAAGCACCACTGCATTAGCCTGGGATAAATACTGAATACTGAACACAAATGAATGAGGACTAACAATTCATTTCAATAGATATTTAGTCATTTCTCTTCATCTGGGATGTTCCGCCGATCCTTCCTTAAGCCTGCCAGGTCTGAAAGTTATACAGAGGCCAAGTCTTGATCTTGAATCAGCCATCATCATTACTGGGCTGTTTGCTAACTCGGCAGTCCCTAATGGTTCTAAATTAGCTCTTTACTGCAGCCATTCAATGGACTTGGCATAAGTAGTGTGGTCAGTGGTACAGATTGATCGCTCCTCTTTAATTACAGGGTTGACTCACTGAACACCCTCCTCCACTCCCGGTATTTCTTTTTTTCTGGGTAATAATGTAATCCCCTTTCAACACTTTCACAAATTTACACCCTCCTGTGCATCCATAGACACGAGCTGTGGTATGCACATGCACAGACACTGACGTTAGGATGCCTGGACGTCCATAGGATCATATTGTTTTAGTGCATATTAAAAGGGATTCTTAAATGGGACCAAGGCATATTGATGTATAATTAACTCTACAGTGCAAGGCACTAAGTCTGTCACCTCCACAAGGGCCCGGAATGAACCCCCGGGACCATAAAGCTGTGTGTTGCCTTATATATGAATTCTATAAATGCTGAATATAAAATTCCCCCAAAATCATAAAACTTGAATTTATGGTATGTGAGAGGGAATAGTGCCTGGAAATGCTCTCCTCGGCCTAGTAAAAAAAAAATGGTGTTGCTGATGATGAACCTGCTGGGTTTTCCAGGTCACACCAATATTTGGAGGATCCTTTCCAAAGCAGCAAATGAAATCCTGCGAGCACCACAGCGTTCCAGGAGCATGAGCAATGGAGAAAAAGCAATTTGGAGGCAAATGAATGCGGGAGGGTCCTCACAAGGATGCTAAAGGGGAAGGCTGGCAATGTGTATCTTCTGTAATACTATGCTTCAGCAGACGTGTCCCGAACAACAATGAGCTTTCTGACTTGCCTGTCTATTTCAGAGGAGAACGTACACGGGCCGCCTGTCTCCCCACTGCGACAGCTTGCAGAGTTTGTGATAGATAGATCAGGAAAAAAAAGGATAGGAAATGGAGAGGAGCAGAGAGGAAAACCCAGCACTGGTGAATACAAGAGACATGCGTGGCTCATTGGCCCAAATCGCTGGCCCTCCTCAAGTCATTGTGCATCTGTTTGCAAGCCAGAGGATCCTCAGCCACTGTGGTGCACATGCACACACGCGAGGCAAGAGAACGTGGAGGATTGAAATGACTGAATGAAAAATAAAGTGAGATAAAGTAACAAAATCATTCGACAGTATGAGACGAATAGCAGAGCGTACGGGTGTGTATTCAGGAAAAGAGATGAAGTAAAGCAAAACAAACTTGGGAGAGTAAATGTAAAAAACACAAGATGAAGGAAAAATCAATGTAAAAGTGAACTGAATAGGGAACAAATCGGATTCCATGTGCCGTGCACATGGAATTTTCATTGGATGTGTTGGTGTTCTGATCGACCAGATGAACAGTGCTAAATAAAATGGAGGGAGTGAAGGATGCAGATGAGATGAGCAGTGGGGAGATGCCAGAGCTGTCAGAGATGTACAGCGCCGGCTCTGTCACAGTGCAGCCATGTGCAGCCCAAAACGCTGCTCTCTACAGACTGGGAGGGGGCTGACATTCGCTGCTCACCACCTAACTGAGCCGCACTATGTAGCTACAGTGTGTGTGTATGCGCGTGTGTGTGTGTTTGTGAGCCCAGGAATTTGGGCTAAGATAAAAATAATAAAAAAAGTGGTTCTTGCAAGGTTCTTGACCATATCCAAAGCTGTTTTCAGACAAGCACAGAAGTCTGGAGTTCCTGAATATGTCCAGAGGGGATTTCTATGAGAATGCAAATGTCCACAAATGTCGCTACGGACTTTTGCTGCAACTTTTCCTGCCAAGCCATAGTCGAATTTCCTGGAAAATGTTGACCTATGCGAGAATACAGCAGGGAAGTCTTTCTCAAATCCACAGCGACTGACTCAGCATGTTCATGTTTAAATACTTCTAACATGCATCAGATGTGGAAATACCAAAATCAACTAATACATTGATGCTTTTGATGATATTCGGTATAGGTTTTTGTGAATAACGCTTTTAGTAAGATTTTAGGATTATACTTCAAACAATCTCTCCAGCCTGACATTAAAACAAACCCCCCCTCCTAATCTCTAATCTGTCATGTTACATGACATATGACTATTGCCTGTGTTTACTAGCTGCATTGCTATGCACTACACAAAACAAGGAGAATCAGGTCATGTCTGACTCAATATGCCACCGTGCTCTTCATGTATACGCCATGGGTATCTCTCACGTGACTATTGCATTACCCTTCTGACAAGTTTCCCTTCATGTGGATTCAGATGGTCGGGAACGCGATCAAGCGTCTGGTCTTCAATCAGTCTAAAAGGGCACACGTCAGTCCCCCTGCCCATCGATCTCCACTGGTTGCCCACGGCCGCCTGAATCAAATTCATGTTTTTAATGCTTTCAGAGGGACTTCTGGGTCTGCATCTATTTAAACTCAATCAGAAGGGCTTATGCTCCTTCTCGGCCACTACATTCCTGCAAGTAATGTCATCTGCCTTTGCCATCCCGGCACACAAGGCAATCAAAGTTCACATATTTCTCATTTGCAGTTCTCTGATGGTGCAACGAGCTACCAAATGAAATCAGGACGGGGTGGAGGGGTGGAGAGGTGGGGGGGTTGGCGTGTCCCTCTGTAGCCTCAGAACGTCTTGAAGACTGATGTAACACCTATAATAACTTGACTGACCTAACTGGCATTTACCATTTACTTTACCCAAACCCGTACTTTCTGTCTTATTGAACAGTTTCGACAAGGTCTCACACTGTACTAAAGCGTCAGATGTCCATTAGTGATAAGCCACTTTGGATGAAGGTGTCCGACGATGATTTATGAGTATCATGTAAATAGTGCGTACTAATAGTTTGGTATTTTTCCAGAGCCAGTCATCACTTGGTGACAGCATTTACAATAAGCAGAGGCAAACCTCTCCTATAGCGTGGATTTGAATCAGCGTCACCTGTAAACAGCTGACGCTGTTGAATTAAGGAGCGCAGGTGTATTTACATTGTTTTCTCCCCCTTCTGTTGAAGGAGGAGAAAACAATATTATTATATTATTAACCATATTGTCCATATCATGCAAAATCAGGGATCTGGGTACAGCTGGCTATGGCTAATTTCTATAAACCAAAAGGACATGTTTACGCAAACAAGTACACGCACACAAACACACACACACACATACACACACGGTTCTTACTATTTGCTGTGATTAACAATAAGGTAATAGAGCAGCTAACACCACTCCCTGAACAGCAGACTAATTAAAGTTACCTCAAGTCCTGCTGTGCTGTCACACAGCTCCACGGAAGCTACTCTGATACTCTGCATACACAAAACCCTGCATGGCCAAATAAAAACAATGGCTTTGGTGAAGAGACAAATGAAAAATATGGTCTTTTTTTGCCCCCTAGGAAACAATCATTTCAACCTACTATATACTATATAAACTATATTTCTAATTACAGCGCTGTCACTGGTTAGCAGTTCCCACTTGTTGTGAATGGTATCAAATCTGCATCTGGTTCACAAACTCTCAGCACACTGCAAAATCCACAGACTGAGGTTTTGGCAAAAGAATCATTCATGTGCGGAAGCGTTTCAGCATGGAAATGTCTAAATGTCTCAGTAGTCTTTTTTTCTTTTTATCCTCTATAGCCTGCCCTCAAAGTTCACTTTCATTACTAAAAGAATGGCTGCATGATCCTTGAGAAATAATGAATTCAGACTTATCCACAGCAATGGCTGATTCAGCTTTGGCAAGTGGAAGCAACATTAACAAAAGATACCCTTGGGCTTTTGTGTACATGAGCATTGTTGCTGTAGCGTGGGTCCAAAACATTAACAATGCAAGAAGGGAAATCAAATATCACACAATGACTCATTCAAATGGCATGCTATCAAAAGTGTTTGTCAGGGGACCAGCATCATATTCTATTTATGAATGCCTGCCATTTTGGGTTTGAGGGTTTTCAACCCCTGCAACAACTGTACGTTTTTTTTTTAAATAATGAAATGAGATTTTAGTTTAAATATAATGAGGTCAAACATAAAACCAACAGAATACAACGCTAGAAAGGCTGCCATCTCTCAGCAGCAATGACACATTATGAAAAGTACAGAAGAACAAACAAACAAAGTACTTCTACTTTCATGTAGCACTACACACAGCAGAATGTTTTCCGTAAAAGGAACTATTTTCCCATGATGCAATATCAAGCTTTCACTTTATTTGCTTCAAAAAACATTCACCAATTTCTCCCTCATCTTAAAAGTGCAGTCTTCAGTGACCCTCATGACCCTCATGACCCTGCAATAGGCAGAGCCGGAACAGAGAACTAAATAATTAGGAAAACATATGTCAAAAATGCATCTAAAACTAAACCAAGCTAAACACCATCGTCTGCCCTTGATACACTTTGACGGGTGATGGTAATCCCTAAGCTCTGATTCTCAAAATGAACTGACAAGGCTCAGTTAATTAAAAAAAAAAACTCAATTCATGACTCAAGGGAAGCAACGATTCAACTGTAATTAATAAAATGAATATAAATGTAACAGTAAGAAGTCATAGTGGCCACTTTGTTGTCTTTGGATTCTGTAAATGCCTCGACTGCTATTCTAAATGTTAAATCAACAGAGATTTATGTAGACATGCAAAGCTTCTTGTGATAATGCAGAGTCTTAAGAAAACGATTATGTACGCGAATGACAGAAAAACACCCGAGACGATAGTGAGCCGTCCATGTGACTGTCAATGGAACCACTTTTTTTCCAGCCAAAGACCTTTATAGAACAACAGTGACCTCCATTCTCTTTGGTCTTGTGGTCCCCGACCTAAGGTAGACAGATTAGAGCAAAGGTCTGGAGCATTTTCAACTTGCTGCGAGGGATATAATTAGCCTCAGGGGTATTTTTTGGACCTGAACCCCTTCTATTCTTTTCCTTCATAACTAATTCACAAGACCTCCATTCTCCTTTGGCATGTGAGGGTAAGTCATGCAAACATGTAGATGGGCTCTGTTCACTGTTAGCCTTGTTGTGGGAGCTTCGTCCTAAATGTTGACGTGGCCATTGTTGTCCTGTAAATGTGTCAGTTTTGAACATGAAATTCTAAATTGGGGTGAAAAAAAAACAACAAAAAAAGCTACAATACCATATTTTCTTGTGTATTGGAGGTTTAGTCAGCGTCACTGCTGCTGTACCTCGGGATCAGGGGACCTGACACTGGCTTTCAAGGACAAAGCCGGCAAGTCATTGTCAAGAGAATCAAAAAGCTGGAAAATATGCAGTTTTTATTCTTTGGCAGTGATAACGTTTTTCTCCGTGTTAGGAAGTGTAACACTTGTGTAACACTTAATTGATAAATTTGGGCCTAGGCTCTAAGCAGTAATGGAGAATAAGTGAGGTAAACAACTGACAGTTTTATTTCAGCGGAAGAACACAAAACATCACACTTACAGTGACTCAAACATATACCCCAAATAAAATAGAGCTCTTTCCTTTAAACAAAAATTAAAAAAACAAAATTATCTGAAAAGAAATAATGTCTCTGGATCCACTTCCTTTTATTCTGTTAGTTTCAGTTCGTTTGTACTGACACTGTTCTTTGTGTGGTTGATCGTTTAGAGTTACACTACCCGGGTAGGTATTAGTGTGCGTATGTTTGTTGGTCTCCTTATCTGGGAAATCCGGTATTTTCCACGACAATCCGGCTGAGGATCCTGTAGCAGCTGGCCAGGCTACTAACAGGACGTCTCAGAGCTCCTCTGGTGGGTCTGGCTCGCCATCGATCTCAAACGTCTCAGATGATCCGGGGTCATCAAAAAACCAGTCTGCACATAGTGTGCAAAAACAATAAATCAAATTATTTTATCATAATTTCAATCATGTCAGTTTCAATCTTTAATTAAGTTTTACACTTAATTTTTTTAACATGTAAATAATCTCTACATGAATTTACCCTTTTTTTTTTATAGTATCTTAACTAAATAATTATCAGATTTTTCCTTAACATTATTTAACCATGAACTTCTTCACATCCACACTCAATGAAATTACAGCATTTTTTTAAAATAACACAGTAACATATTTTTAACCTTTACCCAGTTTTAACAGTACTTCCATATGAAATGATAACTCATAACCACAATGTAACCGAGTAAATAATAATTCAGTATTTTCCCACTTCCAAAACACTCTTAAAAAGCTCCGACTGGTTTATAACTTGCTTCCACTGCACTAGATTATGCTAATGCTATAGCTTGGTAGCTGATGGACGTGCTAGCCGACCGCCGTGTTAGCAGGCAGGTAAACATCAATAATATCATCACTCACCGGAGTTTTCCACGGTAACAAACACTCATCGGACCTCGTCAAAGTAAGGTAAGTAGAAACACACATCAGCATCACACCATTCTGCACCATTTAACTTCTTTTCTTCTTATCATTAGCAACTCTCTTAACACTCTCACTCTGATCATCACATGCGTTTTGCTTTTGACTTCCCGATTTTTTCTACTTCGTGCTTTTCCGTCTTACTCCCGAGTGGAGGATCGGACTTTCTACAGGTGCCGAGGAAGTAAAAACAAACAAACAGGCGACTCGCGAGGAGTTAACCCTGTAGTTGCCAACACTTATTAGTGAGTGGGTTACACCAGTATTGTCTAAGTAAAGAGGAGAGAAGCCCCTCTGATACGGCACATGGAGGAGTTTGGGCTGATATTGACTTATGAAAGATGGAGGGGGAAGTTTTAGATTTATTCTGCTGTCATCGTGGGGAACGGAGGCAGTGTGCGTGTGAGCGTTCATGTGTGTGTGTGTGCGCGCATGCAGCGGTGGGCATGGGTGTATATGCCTGTGTAATGTCTATGTGTGTGTGTGTGTGTGTGCACGTAGGTGTGTGGGGCTGTAGCTGTCTTCCAAGTCAATAGACACACTCTGTCACCACTGGCAAGTAATTGACAGCTTGGAGTTTGCAGTGACACAGGCCTTGCATATATTTCCTCTATTACTTTGTGTGTATGTCAGCCTGGATTTCTACCTGGAGGTGCATTGACGAGTCAGTTGGCTAGGCAAAGGATTAAAGGAACACCTTCCATTCAGGCTTATTGGGAGGAATGATAAACTTCTCCAATACGCACTATGCCAAATAGAGACTTTTCTTTTCTCATTGTTGATTTACTTTAAATACTTTATTTAAATACAGCGGTGCCAACCGCTGCTCTTCAAGCAAGCTGTCACTTGCAGTCCAAAGTCAAAGCACTGGCAAATAGTTTGTGTCTTTGCTTTAATTACTTGGAGTGGTCAGTGTGGGGTTTGCCAAATTAGGAAAGCACTGTGTCAAGGGGGATTTTAAAAAAAAAGAATTATTTGGATCTGTTTGTTTGGCAGTTGTTGACATGCTTTTTTGATGAAATGTCTCTTATGGCTACTAAACATGCTATGAGCATTAGCGTTACGTAATAATAATGTTAAAACCTAAAATGGCCCCAAAAGCCCTTGGACACAGCAGACTGATCAAATCCGTTGACAGCGGCATCCCCTCCTCTCCTTCCTGTGAGTGATGATGTGATCCAATAGCAACATACCGATGTGAAAAGCTCTATGAGTAGCTAAACACCAAAAGATCTGGAAGTATGAGCAATCGGTTTCAGATGGTAGAAGTGCATTTGTAACAGACATTTGTCACTCTCTGTAGAAGTACCCAAAATTATTCAGTCATATCCAGGGTGGGCTTGGTAGCCAGAGAAATGTTACGCCACAATTTGTCTTCTCCTCGCCCCTTTTCTCCTGCCGCCTTCTACCCGACAAATCGTTAGTTTCACTTTACATTAGGTTCGATCAATAAGGCAGATCAGTCGCTCGTGGTGAAGACACAGCGCGGCAGACACCGCTCACTCTCAACCATCCTGCCTCATTCCTCCAGTTCTGTGTTATTTTACTGACTGCACTGGTTGCAGTGGTCCTCAGGAGGAGGGTAGTGGAAGGCAGGAGGAGCCAGGAAGCAGAAAGAAGCTTGAAAGGCCCATGAGCCAGATGTGATTGCACTCTTGTTAGCCAACAGGGCAGAAATGGCAACGCTGAATGATAACCCAATAAAGTTTAATTAAGAGGCTGTGACCTCGCAAGCTTAGAGTAATAATGGAAATGGAGTCGGCAAATGTCATATTGACACTGGCTGCCGGATGGAAAATGTTTTTAAAACAAAACATCTTATGGTCTCAGGAATCACTGTGGATAAGCGCTGTGAATTTCTGTGTATATTTTATATATTGCATATGTTTTTTTTGTGTCGCTTGTAAGTGTACAAGGACACAAACATTCATGTGTAAAGGAGAACTTTTGTTCGGGACCCGTCTAACATTGTTTCTGTCTCGTGCTTAGGATCAAGACTGTAGATTTGGGTTGAATTTTAAAGATCAGACATCACAAACAAATGTAAGAGAATAATAAGGCAGGTTGTGTGATGTCGATTTGATCTTGCTGTTGTTCCTCCTAAACCTTATGAAGCACTTCAAAGTTAAATTAAAATACTGAATAATAGTGAATAAAAAGCCTTTTCCATGTGTTGCTTTGAAAAGTGACACGACAGTGCTGTTGCTTGGAGTGTGTGTAATTGTGTTTGTGTTTATTTTGGACTCACCCAGCACAGTAAGACGGGCGGGACGGGACCTCATGGCAACCTGGACGGCCTGGCACTCAAACACGGCATCATCCATCAGCTCAGCTCGCTGGATACGCAGATGATGCTCTCCTGATCCATGGTCGCCAATCACTGTGTAACGAGGGTACCCTGCAGCACAAACACATTATTTATTTAAAAATCTTTTTTTTCTCTCAAAAGCAAGACGGTGAAGTTTTTTTTGCATACTTACATACAGAAAGACAGATGCATATTTGATAATACATCTTAAAATGTGCTTTTAGGGGAAGCAGTTTATTATAATGACATGGTTTTATTTTGTTGTGCTACATAACCAGATACTCCAAATAGTGGCAGGTGAGTAATAGATTACTTTATAGAGGCATTTCCTTTTTTGATTGCTCGTGTGTTAATTTACCCACAATGCATTTTCATACATGTTTTTATAGGACTCCTGGCAACGTTAATGAGCTGCTGTGGAGGCTACTGTATTCCAGAGAATGATGTTTTACTGCAACCGTAAACAGGAAGAGCTCGAGTTTGAGTTATTTCAGCATTGCTCGGTGAAATGAGTTATAGTTTAATAATGCAAGAAAGCATAGCAATATCCAAGAGACATGGGCATTTTACACAAGTCAAGTGAGATGTTTTTAAAAATATCCCCTTAACTATCATCAAAATATGCCTTGCGAGTGTGTTGCGGAGTGCATCTCTCCACCGGGGCAAATAAGCAGGAAGAGGAATGCGTTTGACTGGGACGCTTTATGGGGTATTTTTCATGCTTCTGAATGTGCTCGTCTCGGATGATCCCTTTTCTTTTTCTCTCACTCCATCTTCCTAATTATTGGGGATACAGTATGTGGAATGAAATGAGAATGTCTGCTGGTAGAAAAAAATAGCTCACCAAAAAAATGCTAAGTATTTCCAGACAATAATTGCTTTTCCCTCCAGTGGTCTTTAAGTAATTGATCAGTGATGAAAACTAGCGCATAGGATTGGAGGCATTTCACAGCAGCAGAACAGGGGCAGCCTCGCTCCGACTTTATGCTTTGTAAAATATAAGTTATTTCTTCCACTCGCACACTTGTCATTTCCTTCCCAGAGAAAAAAACGAGTCCATCGGTACCATCCAACCATTGAGTCAGTACCAACAAATGTTGGAGGGTAAAAAATTGATTTCTAAGTAACAGCTAGCCAATGACTCAAGTTCACTTCCGAGATCCCCAAACACTTCTTTTAACGTAAAGGTTTTACAGGCTGGTTATAGGTCAAAGTGCTCAAAAGGATCATAACAAACTGGGCAGCCTTGTAACAGTTTGAATATGTCTGGCAAAAAAACCCATTGTATGCTCAAAGTCCAATTACAGACAGTTGCTTCACTGAGTCCAGATGCCTTTAATAGAGCATGAAGTGGGGTCATTTACTGTTGCTGCGGTGGGTTACAGATGATTAAGCCACCCTCTCTGCATTTCAGCCTCCTATGTGTGGCTGGTCCCACACTGAGATGACAGAGACACAACTAAACATAGGTATTAATCCTCATGAGAACAAAGTAAACAGGAGGCTGCCGCAGTGGATGTTTTGGGAGGAAACCAGCCAGAGAGGTCATAAAATATATCTCTTTGAAATTCCCTGCTATAATGTTTCATAGACCCGAGCCATTGTGAGGCCTACGGGTTAATGGAGAGCTGGTCACAACTAAAAGCTCCCATTATTAATATTAATAATCATTGATTTAAATAAAGCTTCCTGGGTTTTCATGCTGAGGATGGTGCCTAAAGTCGAGGACACCCCCATTACGAAACACAACGTCACCCAGAGAACCATTTTGCTTCAATTTTATGTCCATTGATGAGATTCAAAGCAATAATGCTTCTGCTGCCGACAGGGGTAATGATGATTGCACATTCTGAGGGATTGTGACCTTGATTTGACCCCCTCCTAGTGAATCTGTAAAAGATCTTCCTCAGAATTTACTTCAAATGATGTTTCGTTTGGCTTTTTTAAATTGCAGCAGGGAATAAAACCACGCAGATTTCCGTTGTACAGATAGATGATCTGGCCAATTACCTCATCAGTGCCTCTGGCAATCTAAGAATAGTTTCAGTGTACGAGGATATGGCTCCGTTCCAGTTTCAACTCTGTGCATTAGCTGGATCCGCAAGGAAGTCGGATGCATGTGTGGTGGATAGTAAATGATAAGAACGTATGATCTCATTTCCAAAGAAATCCAACACACTGTGTGTGTCTGTCAGTATGTGCGCATTGAGCATGCATTTTGTCAAAATGACTGAAATTATAGCAGCACACATTAAGACTAATCACCTCTGCAATGTGATGTGTACCTGAAAGGGGCCATTGATCTTCGATCTCAGCAAAATTCAAAGACACAATGTGTTACCCAAAGCAAACAATGTAAAATGGGCCCATTAAGGAGTAATGAATCCATCAGGGAGAAATGGATTTGTCTTGGGGCTGGATCAATGGTGTACACTCATGTGTGTGTGTGCATGTATGTATACAAACACTTGAGGCGTGGCCTAGTGATTTATAGCAATCACCTACATCATGTCTCACACAGTGTAACCACCAGGGGATGGAAAACAGGTTATCTGCAGCTGTGAACAGGTGACCGGTGTTCAGTCTGCTCCCATGAGACGCAAGACTGACACGCATAATTGTCAGCCTCTCTTCTCAAGAGCCCATTCTCCCATATCCGGAATGCATGGCATAATGTATACAAACACGTCCTCCTCCAGTCTGCTCAGAGCTGTTTTGTCTGTCGTCACCGTCGCCATGCGGTGCAGATACATTCTGTGTCATACATATTCATGACATTGATTGGTATGTTCTGAGCTGCTGTGGGGCTACTTTACTTTTCTTTAATTAGACTGGCAACGCGTGACACAATGAGGGGGTGGGGGGGTTGAATAGGAAATTCAGAGACAGATAGGAATCATTGGCTTTTGTGCTGTGATTTCTCGCGCTGAATGGGGAAAGCGTTCCTCTCGGTTTAATCACTGCTCCAGTGAATGGAAACAGGTCCCAGGCGGAGCACGCCGCTGCCGACGCAAGCTCCTTCTCCGTGAATAGCCGAGCAGACCTATATAATTGAAATGCTCCGTGCAACATTTGATTCGTTGCACTTTTTATGTATACAGCTGCCATTTTCCCTTTCCTTTCATTGTGTACATCTTGCTGTGGATGTACCGTCACTCTTTTACGGCTTGTTTACATAGGGAGGAGTGATAAAAAGAACAGATGTGGAGGCGCTTTATTTTGGGGGGGGGGGGGGGGGGGGGGGTCATCTGTGTCATCTGTCTCAATAGGAGGCACTCGGCCTCTGTCTGCATCTTGCTGGTGATTTCGGCGACCTATCTTCTCCTACAACCCTGTGGTTCTTCCAACAGAAAGATCACTTTGACTCCATATCCTGGGCTCTTGTTGAGGATGACTGCTGCATCCTGTCTATCATTATTAAACCTACAGATAGGTGCTATTGAAGGCTGACATCATACTTCCCTTAACTGCCGTGATCAACCTCCTCTCTCTGTATCTTTCCCTGTGCTTTTGGCCAGTGTTGAAATGATAGTTCGACTTATAAAAGAAAACCGACATCTGCAGCTTCACGCTGATTCTAAATAAAAAAATAAAAAAAAACGCTCTCATGAGTCCTGATAAGTCCTCCCTGTCTGCCTCCACTGGAGATTCGAGGACTGCAGGACCATTGTTTACTGTAACCTCTCAGCCTCCCCTGGGCCTGATAAGGACTTGAAAAGGGAATAGGATGGCTTTACTGGGGCTCTGTCAGCCGCTGAGGTTTAATTACAGACCACATCAGTAGCAGGGAAGGCCTCTAAGAGTGTTTGGTAAAGGTCAGATGTTTGAAGACCCTCAATCTCTCGTGGAATACATATTTAATCATCCCTGATCACTGGAGACTTCAGAGTTTTAGAAAATGGCTGCAGTTGGATTTTGGACTTTCGATTGCAATCGCGCTCGATTTCTCAATGGCGACGGAGTAAAAAGGTGTTACTACTAAAATTAGAAGGCGTTAAAATAAAAGACTGTACCAACGGCGAGTAATGTGTCCTGCTGTGTGCTGTTTCAAATGGATCTCTGTTTTGGAAGAACTGAATGATCGTTTCAATAAATAATGTGGGCATACATCTCTTTTATGGATTTTTCAGAAGGTTGTAATGATTATTTGGGGGAGTGATGTGCTTCCTTGAAATTCATCAAGGTCATGAATATACATAAGGCCTTGATTGGTGGAACAACAGGCTACTAAATGACAGTGCAGCAGTCATTTTTACTCCAAATTAAACAATTAAAGCAATTAAACATGAGGTGCCGTGTAATTAGAGGAAGCTTGCTACTCTTCAAAAAAAACAAACAAAAAAAACATTTAGCAGCCTGAAGCACCAGAGAAAGACCAGAGTCTCTACTAATTTAACATTTCACTCAGACTTTTGTGCATCTCTGCCAAATACAAAGTAGCCTCTAAGGGATTTTGGTCTGAATATTACACAAACACCGATATGAATTTTTGATTCATTTTTTGGTACTGTGAGATATAATTACCGCACTTATAATACTTATCTTGTAGCATACTATTATGCTGCCTCTTTTATCTGCCTGTTCAATTTGGCAGAGGGTCAAACTTTAGATGGCAAAAAAGCAACCATTTGGGTATGACAGTTGCTGTATATTGCAATTATCTGTAATTAATAGAGGAGAGATGCATGATGACAAGAGAATAAACGTTACTTCTTACCAGAAAGGTCTCTCCCGACCCCCAGGGCGAGGCCATCTTTGATCCACAGGACAATGCCATGGTAACCAGGGATAGTGCATGGTAATGTCACAGGCTGGCCCGCCACCACCACCATGTCCTGTGGCTGCTGGGAAAACATGGCCTCCACCCCTTAAGAACAAGAAGGGAAGGTAAATCGTTAGGTCTAACCTGTTAAAATCATTACGCATCAAGAGAGCTTTAAGCTGATATGGAAAATTCGAGATCAAAGAGCGAATACGTGGGGTTCCGCAGCAAGAAAAGTGCCCCGCATGCCCATTTTCACCAATTTCACTCAAACCCAGTGTCAAAACAGAGGCCTAAAGGGTAATAACAACTGTGGTGTATTCTTAGACGATTCAAGCTGCGGAAACAAGACACCGTACATGCATCACAGGTGTCAGTGCAATGCACGTGCTAAGAGACAGCCGTCACGACTCAGCTTGGTTCGTTTATGAAGGATGTCACTGTACAGATGGGCCGGGCCCATACACGCCACAGCAGATAACACAATCCCGTCTGCCAACGCCGCTCTAGTGGCATACATTAACTCCAGTTCACACCCATGTATTCCAACTGTGCAACTGCTAATAGCTGCACTCCTCTCCTGTGTGTTCAGGCAGAAAGTGGTGTGCAGTGAACTCCATTAGAGGCAGAGGGTGTGTTAATGGGGGAGGGGCACGGAGTTGGGGTGGTGGGGGCGCGGGTGGGGGCAGTTTTGTGGTTCAGAGTAGAGGCTACAGAGTGGTAATAATGTGTAGTTAGAATCACTGGCAGGCTGCCTGGCATCTAAACACACACACACACACACACACACACACACACACACACACACACACACCACCATCATTGAGTGTGACTATTTTTAAGGTTTTTGAGCCATAGGGTGTGGGTGCACATAAAGTTATGTGAGACTGTATCTCAGCAGTCTCACACGATGATACACACACACACAGACATGCTTTCATTAGGACACACAATTTTACAGCGCACAAATTGCAGTGTCCACAAATTGGTGTCATATTGTTGTAATATGTTTTATCTAGACTTTGTTTTTTTTGTTTATTCCCTTAATCAGTAACCCCCCCCCCACCCCCTCGCTGATAAAAAAAACTGATAGAAACAGAGCATGCAGTGAATTACAATGAGCAGAGCAAAGACAGCACAGAAAGAGAAAGTGCGTTTTCATTCCACATCTTTGTGTCAAATTCCAGTTACAGTATCTAGTGCAGACCTCTATACGCTTAGTTTTACACTCACAGGAAATTACTTGTCCTGTTGCCGACAAGGAAACTGATTGGCTTTGTTGGATGATTTCAAGCCACATCAGATGAAAGACTGTGGCCGTACAGGAAACTGATTTTAATTTGGCTGGAAAATGCCATTAGAATCTCCACAAGTCCTTCTTTTTTTCATTTTGTGGAACTGAATTTCACATGATGAATGGCTGGTTAAAGCGAAACAGCAAAAGTTTTCACATTGATTCATGCTCTCTTACACATGCCTATGCACCACACACACACACACACACACACACACACACACACACACACGCACAGAAATACACAATCCTATACACTTCCTTGTTTTATTATACATCTATTACTCAAGCAGTACAGTTCAAAGCAAAAAACTGTTATGGGCTTTTCATCATGTTGAGTCCGAACAGCTTCTCCTGACTCCTTTCTAAAGGTGCATGCATTCTGTAGCTAATGCTGCAGAGGTTCTACTTTATCTCACTATATGTATTGCCCTTCAGACCCAGGCAGCTTTGTTCATCCCTGACGTGTGGAGCTTATCTCAGATGTATTCTGCTACACAGTCAGCACGCAGCTGAAGCACGCGAACATATAGACAGTTAGATCTTCTGGCATGTTCCGGGATAAACACTGCAAACACCAGGGAATCTTGTATCTGCTCAGTCATGACTGATACTATCAAACAGTTCGGTCTGTGCTGTAAATGATGGAACATCAGAGGGATCTCTCTGTTGGCAGCAGACGTGCATGCGTACTCTGTGCAAGCGGCCCACGTCCACACTGCGCTCCTCCTTCTCTCACCTCAGATAATCAGGAGCTGTGAGTTGTGTTCACAGTATCAGCATCAGGTGAGGAAGCCCCAGTTGAGAATTAACAACACTGTTTTGCAGTGTTCATTACTGGCAGTAATAGGTTCCATGTAACCATGACTTTATTCACCATTCTAATGGGTTTCACTAAGAAAAATGAAAAACTAGTCATGACAATTTGAGGTGAGATGAATGGACTTCTGAGGTCGGCTCTGTAACAGTGTGGGCACAGAGGTGCATACACCCAGAGTTTTCTTTCTCACTTAGCAACAACCAAACATGAATTATGATTTATTAAAGGTTATTTATTTCTTTTGCTTTTCATAGACTGTCTAGGACGAACAGTACCAATAATCTAAAAAAAAAAAAAAATAGTATAACAGGTGGAAATGCACTAAGTCAGTGCTCCTCCACTTCTGCTCATAAGAGCCTATCCACATGTTATCTAGCAGCCATCTTTGCAAAAGAGACACTACAGATTTCAACAACACATTCAGTGATGGTCTTATAAATAAGTAGAAACAAGTAAGAATAACCTTGTCTGTCTCAGTCTAATTGTGCTGATGGAGAGAATGGCATTCAAGGATTTACAGGAACGCTGCAAACATATTAGTCCGCTCTCTGCAGAGACCCTGCTATGTTGCTTTTAGGAACTTTATGCAATGCTTGCCTGTTTACAATGAACCAAACACACTGGGATACTGCTGCCCCCTTGCAGTGTAATTTTAGTTAGCATGCTGCTGTCCCAGGAACAGAGGACTCACATCAGGTCACCATTATGTCCCACCATGCCAGCTCTCACTTTTACACAGTACAACGACTGGCATACAAGTTAAATAACAATGCATCCCCAGTCTGTGATGGTGTCTATTATTCAGAGCGGTGAGGTGGAATATGGGAACAACATTCCTGCATTGAACAGGGTGTGTAAATGGGGCTAGTGGCTGCATCTGTCAGCACTTACTGCTAATGGGTATGCCTTGATGTACAGAACAGTCAGGTTATAGCAGAGAAAATATATAATACTGTAAATATATATAAAAAATACAGTTTACTCAATAGGCAGACAAATACAAGTACAAAGAATAATGTCTTTTCTTTGTGCATCTTCATATACATCTTATTTTTTTCTTTTATATTTCAAAATGCCTATGTATAGTCCCCAAACAAAAATGTAAACAAAGATGTAAGTAAAGCATCTCCAGATGAAAAATTGTATTGGGTCTGTTCTGTGAACAACAATGTCAACTTTGTCAAAACGAATCAATACCAAGGCCTCAAATATTGGCCTTGGCATTTATTGTGGCTCAGGTATTCACCACAATTCAATTCAAACTTCTCTAGCCACCTTTTACAAAGCGTTAATACAAATTATGACATGGAAAGATGCTCTGTTTCTCAGAGCAGTCCAGCTTTTGTTACACGAACAACCTCATTAATATAAAAATGTAATTCTTCAGATGCAGCTGGCAATGTTACAACAATAGTTACCAATAATGAATATTTCATAAAGCTCCATCAAGTCCATTAGAGGAGGCATGTACTATCAATCCATCCTCCTAATCAGACTGTGCAAATCCTTTATTCCAGCCTGTCCATTTGAAAACAAACAGTGTATGCAGACTAATAATATGCATTAACCATCACTGGGTATGTCTGACTATGAATAGATTCATGCTGGACTTGATTGAGGGGCCTGTATTTAGTGAGGTGAGGTGAGATCTCTGATAAGGGCTGCCCTGTTGTTTCAAACGCTGCAAAAAGTAGCAGTTAAAAGCCTGTGCACGGAGCTATAGTCATAATGTGGACTGGCACTTTGCATCGCCTGATGTTGTCATTTCACTTCAGATAATTTGTTTACCATTGGACGGATGTGGCATTTCCACACACTCCAGCACTATTTTCCCCTCCGCGCTAACTGCCCCCAATTTCAATCGCTCTTTGCCAATCAGGCCTGGAAATTACCGTTACCGACACACATCCAGCCCACTTCAGAGAAGTAATCAGCATTCTGTCTGTGCGGCATGTGGCCACACATCACCAAAGCTTAGCCTGGGATCATTATCCAAAACTATTACCCCTCTGTCCTGGTTATTTTATACCGGCAATTTAAAGCATCAGGAGGGCTTTGGAGCACGGGGGAGTTGGGGAGTTAGTCATATGTGTTGTCGTTTGGTGGCCAAAGAATACAGTTTCATTTTTAGGGCATTGCTGCTGGTAGTTTTCTATGACAGGGAAGTGGAAGTACTGGGGAGAGAAAGAGGTGGAGGTTCATTTTTATCTGTGTGTAATCCACTGGTAGCGCTGCCATAGGTGACAGGTGTTAGACACTTTTGATAAAAGAGTGAATTTAGATACTAAATCAAGTTGTTCTTGCAGATCCTGTTGCAATGACTAGCGGAACATAAGTCAAATGAAAAATATCATCCGCTCACCCTGCAGGGGCTCCTAGCGGCCCATTTGTTTAAACCCACATAGAGCGGATGAAGAAGTTGTTTTTTTCCCCTCAGCACATTACTGGACTTGTTTTTCTGTCTCCTTTTCAAGGCTCTTTAAATTTATACTTTACGCCGGTGCATACGCTCCAGCGGCGTCCTCAATTCTGGCCTGTCATTCAAAAACAAACACGTAGCTCTTGCAATATGGATCGCTCCGTCTTAACCTTTACTTTCCCAAACTGAAACTTGCCTTCTGCAATCCACATCGTCCCTCACCATTTGACAGCTGCTGCCACTCCTCTCACACGCCATACATGCCCTTCATCAACAGACACTGATTACTCAAAATTCCACTGGATACGTCGCTGCCATTTTTCACCAGGGGCCCAATGATCGTGACTCGTGGGCTTTAATTATCTGCGACATAATTATTAAATTGACTCTGTCTGTGATGTATGCTGCTGTGAGATTCATCAATCCAATTGGAGGAAAACCACAGTCACTCTGACTTCCACGCCTCACCTGTGGTTAAAGGAATCTCCATGTTAGCTCTCTACAAAAGCATTGCTGCAAATGTGGAACGGACGCCTGTCAGGAAAACATCTCACTCTTTCCAAGTATACCCGAAGCTTCAAACTGTTTTATATACGAATATGAATTCAGAACTAAGGGGTTACCCAATGTCTCTAATGAGCTGTGACTGATTTACTCCTTGTAAGGGTTTAATATGGCAGTTACTTTTTTCTTTACATTTGGCACTTTGATCTTATAAAATCATTACATGGCCTATTTCTAATAACATGTGTTCATGTACATGATAAATGGAGATGAATGGTGTATAGTGCCAGGTCACTACCCACACACATAAACATGAACTCAGCATTAACTCTGAGGGCATGCGTGCTTTGCATCTGCAGATGAAAGGGACTGAAAATGAATAGCTATGCTCACCTCTGTGAAATAAATTAGAAAACCCATACGACATAGAGTAACAAAGGAGGGAGGTCTACAACAGCAGCCAATGCATATAGGGGGAGGCATTTCAGCATTTATGAAATTGCTTTCAATGTGTTCTGAAAAATGAAAAATACATGAGTGAGTGTACAAATGTCTACTTATAAGACAGCGTGAATGACAAGGCCTCATGTGTTCGCCATAATATTTATTGTGGGGCTGCTGTGGGAGGTGTCTGGTATTTACTGGAATACTGGGAATTCAGATGCTGGAATTCAAACTTCTCTAACCTGCACTCGCCAAGGTTTAACACAAATTGGGAAGACGCTTTGTTTCTCAGAGCAACTATTTTTTTTTATTTTTACATTAATTACTTATTTCCGCTAAAAAAATCCAAACATTTCTAACAGTCTTTCTCTCCTCCTGTCTTTGGCTGCCTGTCCTTGACTGTCTTGACTGCTGCTCATCTGATAGACTTTAAACTAAGTGCATGTGTTGCTGAGGCAAGTGTTGACTGTGTCCACCCCCACAGTATAAAGAAATAACTGTGTCAAAAAAATAAACCAGACGAAAAAAGGAAACAAGATGAAATGTTTCTCCGATGCGGCAGGTGATTTTCCAACAATATTTACCACTGTTTATTATAGTTATTGGTAATTAACATCATAAAACCCTGTCCAGTCCATTACTGTAGAGGAGGCATGCTTTACTATTAATATATCTTCAACAGCAAAATGTTATATTTCTTTCTCCCTGTCTGTCCACTCGTAAAACCAACACTGTACGCAGACTAATAACGCGACGAGCCTATCTGTGTTGTGATGCCTGCCATTACGAATAGAAATTGTCAGTGGGAACGCAGATTCATGAAGCGGGGAAGATAAACATCAGTGCTGCCGGAAAAACGTTGCGTTGCCGCCTCTCTCACCATGCATTAGTGGAGCATGACAGTTGCCAAGGCACAATCAAGACAGATCACCACAGATGATGATTTCTAAAAATTACAAACGGCCTTGTCGGCACTCGATTCTCATCAGCTTCACGTAGAAGAAACAAGATTTCATCGGACATCGGAAACAGTATGTGACTATCAGGGGCCACAAACAGGTTATTAAAGGCAATGAACATACAGTTGGAGCCACAGGTCATCAATGAGTCATCAATGAGTCATCAATGAGTCATGCGCCATTGGAATGGATTCATCTTTAACCCAATTCCAAGAACAGACAGTAAACGCATCTTTTTCTAACGGTTAAAGGGACAGAACTGTGAAGGTCTTCCAGGTTGTCCACCTCTATGCAGTCCTACTCGTGTGAAATAGAGCAATACGCACAAAACCCCCATATTTACTGGATGCGTGTGCTTCGTTCTGTAAACACAAGACCTAGTCCGACCACTGATTGTAATTACTGTTATAATGCAGCAACGGCTGTGGGCTGGTTTCCAAGGTAACTACAGTTCAAAGAGAACGGTCCGAATATTCTAGTTAGCATAAATGCGACTGAACACGATATAACCCTCTTCCCCCGGCTGGTATTGATTAAAAAAACGCAGGGAAAAGGGAGAGAGTCACTTAGCAGACCGGACTACTTTTTTAGCGTACACTTTTGCATAATGCGAAGCGAGGACATAAAAGAGATGCAAATTAGGGAGACAGAGAGGAGAAGGAGTTCGGGAGTTCAGATGGGGCCCGATTGAAAAGGAAGGGTCCCTTCTGTTTCTCCACTGTATCATTATGCCCTTTCTTAGTCGCCCTTCTACCGCTCCCTGCGTCCTCAGCGCTCCCTGTCACAGGTGTGTTTGTCTCAGCGTTCATTTCCCCAGCACAATGGCGGCCTCGCCGTTGTGTCGTTACTAACACTCCGTAAACACTCGAGTGTTTACAGATCGTATGCATGTGACATCAAGACGAGGCGATTTGCAAAGGAACGATGTTTGTTGAGGAGAGGGAGCCTGAAGGGCTGAAGGGTGGTCAAAGTGAGCCCACACTGGGATCGATCTTGTTCATTAAGGGATGATGAGCCTTCGAAACAGACTCAGGTGGTTGATTTGATGGATGCAGTGAAGAGGGGACCTTAGTTCAATAGGGGGACATCGTATATTTCCAGGGAGAGCCTCATTTTTCTACCGCCTGGCATTGTCACAGGCACAGAAAGCCACATTACGCTGCCTTTTGTCTCGCCATAACTCATATTTTGTGGGGCTGACAAGATAAAAGTGTACCTTGACTTTTGAGACTTGGGGCATTTAATTTTATTTATTTATTAAATCAAGCTACATATCGAAATACCGTGGGCAATCGAGATAAAAGGGATGCATGTGTGCTGAGATGGTTTGAAAAAGGTTTTAATAAGTCAAAGTTCCTTTGACTTATTCCTTTGACTTATTAAATCCATTAACTACAAAGCATAATAATTAGCGTACCTTTTACGCTAATTATTATGTAGTTAATGGAATAAAACAAAAACCAATGTGACCAACGTGCCAACAGCTTTCTTTTTGATAAACCTGTCATTGTTACAGTAGAGAACACACAGACAGGTGATCTGTGTGTGTGTGTCAGTGGGGGGGGTGGGGGGGGTGCAATATCCTTCATAAATAAGCCACACTCTCAGAAAGCATTTGCCCCAAGATGAGGTTCTCACACTCCAACAGTGACAGCACTTTGAGTTGTTTACTGCTCACACGATCCAACTGAAACACACGTCATGCCTGTCAAGGTTCCTGTTGCAAAGCTACGTTGTATATTTCTCCCTCGCCCTGTTCTCGATAAGCTGCGGAACACAGGCGTCAACAGTCTGTTCTTCGGGAGGAAAGATCCAGCTACACGAGACAACGTGTAAAGTTTGTGTCAACGCCGGCAGGGAAAAAACAGAAGCGGCGGGACGGCGTGCGAGATTTGAGGAGACAAATGTAGGATCAGCGAGATTGTTTGAACTATTTCACATGTTTTTCTATCACTGTGGACAAACAGAGGGACAGAAGACACTGAGACAGACAGTGTGTGCAAGATAGATAGATAGATGGATAGATGGATAGATGGATGGATAGATAGATAGATAGATAGATAGATAGATAGATAGATAGATAGATAGATAGATAGATAGATAGATAGATAGATAGATAGATAGATAGATAGATATACAAATGTTATTCCAGGAATCACCAAGCAGCAGCAACTCAAATGGTCCTCTGGAAAAAGGAATGTGGTCTCATTAAAAGAGATGCTCTCGCTGAGCTCTCTCTGACTCATAAAATCCCCATTCAGCACCCTCCAGACGGTGGAGACATCCATTTTCCTCTCATCGTCTTCAACTATTTGCCTCCCTTGGAGACAGCCTCATCTCATTCTTCTCCGCCGGCCGCTGTGACATTGAGAGAGACCCCTAATCAAAACATTTGTCTTTCTTTCTGCCGGTGCTCAGACCTGTGAATGAGAGCTGACACCAGAGGGAGACGTATTTGTCCCAATCAGGGCCTCGTCTCCGTGTCACCGCCGGCCGAGTGTTTCATCTCGACAGGGCACTGATGAATCCGCCACTTAGCCCTGATTTGGAGGAGAAGCCAAAATGCCAGGTTAAATCACAGCGTCGGTGGCTCAGCCGTGGCCATTACAGGCAACACAGGCATCCTGCCTTAACAATAAATGCTCATAAATGTTGCAATAATCATCCAGGCCTTGTGCCTTGTCAAGTGAGCTGTAATTACAATTTTGTGTTGCGCTATGCTCTGTGTCTTTCATTGCACATATGCCTGTGTATTCCTGTCTTGTGTGTGAGTCGAATGTAAACGGCATTTATCATCTCATGCTGTCTGATCTTTTATTTCATCTTGTCATTGTGTTATTAAAATAGGGTAAATGTGCAGCTTCGCACGTTCTGCCTGTATCACCAGAGTGAGAGGAGACGGCACAATCACCTCAGTGTTGACTGCGCTATGACATTTAATCAGACTAATCAGACTAAAAAACATCTGTGCGCTCAAATCTATCCTGTGTTTTGTCACATGGACTAATTTTTTTTTTTAAAGGCGTGAAATATGCCACACAACATAGACATCAACAGCTCCTGAAACAGCTGCTAACCTTTTGTCATTTTCAGAAATTGGTGTTTTAAAGAGACACCACAGATGCTAGATATTAACATCCTTTTTTTTTTACTGCATGCTTACTTCACTCAAACTCATGAATATAATATAAATATTATAGAGTGTAATTCATCCCAGGGATAATTTACTGATAGATCACTGTCACTGATCATTCATAACATAGTATTTAACCTAACACCTGTCCTTTTAGCAGCTCCACACACAAACACAGACAAGGATAAGGATCAATGTAACGCAGTTTGGATTTAACCAAATAAATGTCCATCACCACATGGGCTGCTGCATTATTGAAAAAAGCTTTTAAGAAAAGAGGAGACAGACTTGCCTGTGTGTGTGTGTGTGTGTGTGTGTGTGTGTGTGTGTGTGTGTGTGTGTGATCCTGCTAGGTACTGTACCTGTTAGTGAATGTTATTACAAGGCGAGGAAGGAAGGGGCGCTTTATCAAGGTGTGTAGGATCCCACTGACAGGAGCTAAGCTGCCGGAGTCAGAACCACATTAAGCCACACCTTCACTAAGAGGACTCTTTCAAGACCGGAGTAAAGAGATCCATTTCAGTGTAGGAGCCACCATAACACTTGACTGTAGGAAAGCCATTACCTTTCAAGTGTACTCTCTACCTTTAAGTGCATATGAGACAATTAGCACACACTCTATCCCGTAATTTCATTTGGATTACCAAAACCTTTTCCTTGCAGTCTGCCCTTAAATTGACAAAGAGGTGTCGTTTCCAGAAAAATGTAAGCAGCGTAAAAGTGTAAGTGGTGTAAAAGGGCTGAAAGCTATGGTGTGTTTATGATGGGGGATTCAGTGGTTATAAGGTTGAGGTTACACCAGATGAGACGGATATCTGCAAAGTCTCCTCATCGTCAATGGGAGTGGGGGTTTATGAGCTCAGCAGCGTGTCCTAGAGCATCCTCTACCAGCCTGTGTGGTTCTCCTCTAATACATCACTCTGGACTAAATGGGGCCGTGCAGCGTCTCTGCCTGGACTTGGCTTTCACGCTGCCACCTCGTACACAGCGCCCTTTTCATGAATATCTCTCAATCAAAGCTTCATTTGCATTTCAAAGTAGCACTTTGCAGCCATGACAAGGACATAAAATCACATCTGCCTTCAAATAAATAAGTGGGAATTCAAAATGATGTAAAAAAAAAAAATGATATAAAAGCAAGAGCGGGCAGAAAACTAAGCTTGTCATATTTTATGTCATTTACAGTACATTAGCAAATGCCGTAAAAGTGCACAGCTGTGTGAGATGCAGCAGTGGTAGGATTTAAGGGGACTTAAGGCAGTAATATAAATGGGAGGGTAATGATAGAAAAGGTTTGCCAGCGAATGAGCGGGCAAAAAGCCTAAAAACTAATTGAAATGCCCCTTTTTACTTTTAGCATTTTCTCTTTGGAATCACATCACATTCTCAACAGATCCATATATTTATAAAGCTGTTGAGACCACTTTGCTGGAAAGGAAATGAATGCGGCGTGCTCAAGTGGAGACTTTTGTTCCCAGAGTGGAGGGCCATTCACCTTAGTCAGTCCACAGTCCACAGTTTCACAAAACACTGCTCTCTCTCTCACACACACATATATATGTATATAACATTATTTTTTTTCATTCATTCATTCATACACACACACACACACACAAACTCCTCTAATGAAGAAGTTCAACAAAGGAAGTCTGCCTGCCTGGTGTCTGTGATGACTGGCAAGACCAGCGTAACCAGCCTGTAAGGGGCGCTCCTGTTAGCCCTTGTTGGGGATTCAGTGAGTGAACACAGACAGAGTATAGTCTTCAGTGGATCACAGGAGCAGTTTGATGCTGAGGCTCTGGTACCTCTCTCCTCAGGTTGCTGTCTCTCAGTGCTTCCGGCCTCCCCCGGGGCACTTTGCCACATCCGACTCAGCAACCTGGTTACGAGACTGTGAAGTCTTTTTTTTTTTTTAAATTACTCCCAACCTTTTTTTTTTAACACCTCTTGAACTCAGTCTTTTGCTGACAGCATTGCCTGCGGCCATAATCCAGCTCCCAATAGTTGAACAGCAGCAGCTTTGAATCCCCACGTCCTTCCTATCTCCACCTTTAAAACCACCCCGCACAAAGACCTCAACTGATTTGCTTTCCCAGTTTCCTCATCTGATATCAGCTTTGTGAAAACACAAAGAAACGCATTGCACCGAAGAAAACAAACAATAGAGGCGCAGACTTTTTCCTTTTTCAGCTGGGTGTTGATTTGACGAATGACTCTGACAAAGTTCTACAAAGGGTTATGCCACCTTAATGTGTTTCCCAGGAAGCTGAGCTGTTTGAGAAGCAAAGGTTAGACTTTATCCACATTCATTTAAATAACCTGAGTTCAACAAATGACTCTCTGGCTCACAGAGTGATGATGGAGCATGTAAGTGAAAAGCACTTCCCATTCTATATCCCATTAACATTAGAGGACAAAAAGTCAAGGGAAACTGCCAGTGATACAAAAATGTAGCTTAAATAGTGAAACGCAGAGAGCAACCTAGGCAACCTAGGCAATCTTTGTGTGAATGACAGGTCATTGTCCAAATACGGACAGTTAAATCCAAAATGCCAAGAATGAGAGACAGATATTAGGGGGAAAAGGTACATGTAGTACAGAACTTACTCCAGAGACTAGCTATACCTCATTTCCACCAACTGGTTTTCTATTTAGACCTACAGGCCCTCCTATAGCCTGGTCTGAACAGCCTCCATGACACCAGCCAGTATGAAGTCAACTATTACCCTTGTGCGCTATTGACAAGGTTGTCATAGCTTTTGTCCCACAGGATGCCAGTGTGCGAGTTGCAAAATGTTACAAAGACACATGCACGAACACAACACAACACAACAGCACACTTGTGTAGACACTAATGCGGATGATGTGCGTTAGGTTAGGTCGTGGGAGATTAGAGTTGCTGCCCCACACTGACAGTCTGACCTTTATTAAGGTTGTCCTCCCAGTGTGACTTCTCTCCTGTTGCCTTGCAGAATCTCTATGGCAATGCCTCACTGCACGTATTATATGTAACTCATGTCTTACCCGAAAGTCGGCCACATTCACGAGCTGATCCTCCATCCTGATGGTTCTTGCACAAAGAGAGGGTATCACAGCGAGTCAAAAGTTTACACTACACAGACCACTACCTGAAAAGGTATGCAAGCTACCTGCTACTCGGTAACAGCTGTAAATGGATGGTGGCATGTGAGGGTGAGGCAGCGTGTCAGTAAGCAAGTGTGTTGCGATGAGTCGGAGTGAGCCGGACTGTTCGATGTGACATGATGCCCTTTGGGATGATAAACATCACTTTCTGTTATGCTTCTGCAGGCAGCGCTGCTGCTGCTTGTCCGTGTCAGTGCTGCACCCTTCAAGTGTGAATGAAGAGCCGAGCTCTGACTCCCAGTTAGTTTTAGATCCTGCAGGATGACAGCTCTTTCCAGCACCTGGCTGCAGAGGAGCAATTAACATGTCACAACCTGGACCTGCTGTCCTGAGCCAGAGTCTGACTCTGTCCGTCTCTGTTTGTTTCACTCAGCTTCTCCATCTGAGGCCCAGCCTTTGCACAGGTTTTCCATTTGTTTCCCTCCTGTGGCCAAATGCATCTTCACAGGGAAGCACATTACCAAAGATGCTGTAATTCTGTGGAGGCTGCTGATAAGAGCCATATCTCTTCCCAATTAAAAGTAAAGACCTGTGGTCAACCACAGACTGTCTGCGGTGTGATATTCTACATTAACTACAGCACACATTAAAATTCAACATAGCCCTCGTTATAGATTAGGACAGGCTCATGTGTATATTAGTGTATGTAGTTGTCCAAAACCATCTATTTTGGTTCGAAGCGCTGGGCGGGTTTCTGTTGAATTCCAAAATGACTCTGCCAAAGTCGTGACAAATAGAAAGAGAATATATAAACCAAAGGCTGAGTGTTTGCCTGACAGAAAAAAATTCATGAGTGCTGCATGTAAGTGGTGATTTTGACTAAAATGAGCGGCGGCATTAACACATATTCCCTGCAGTGACACCATTATTGCCACTTTATTCTTTCCTACCCACATTTAACCTTGGCTGAAATTGTGCTGAATATGAATAATAGGTGTCAGGTCCTAACCTGTGCACTGGTGTTACCCTGTGTTAAAAATACCTGCAGATATATTACCGGGCATCGAGCAGTATGCATAATGCTTCTCCATTAATTTGAAGGGGCATATTTTTTGTGAATAATTATTGCTCGTATCCCTGCATCTCCAAGGTAATGAAGTCATCATGCAGGGAAGGGGCAGGAAGAGGGATGAGAGGGATGGGATGCGGCAGGATAATGGGGGTTGAGGCCAACGGGAAAGTTGTGAAAAGAAACTTCTGATGACGCTTAGAAAGAGCATTATTTACAGAAGTCCCACTTCAACTGAAAATAACTAAAGACAACATTTGTGCCCATGAGAGTCCGGACTCCTGACTATCCAGGCACACGCTACTGCAACATAATGTATGCTGAAACAAAGGAGAACCCGATGACCCGATGTTATCTGACGGACCACCAAAGCATGGTTTTCTCCTGCGACTTTCTGTTGGAGTGAGGTGCATAATGAGTGAGCCTGCTGCAGAGCTCCTCATTGTTTGCGTTGCTTTCTTTCCACGGCAGACAGGGAAAAAAAATCATGTGGATGTAACTATTAGTACTAGGGGAAAGTATAGGATGGCAAATGTGAATCAGATTAGCATGGGGTGTCCAGGAGGTAATCTGACCGACACAGCAAGGACAGATACTGGATTTCTGCATTGCTAATGGATGTTTGTATTCACAGTTGGGTCTGAGAAATGATTTATTTGTATTTTTCATCTATACGGGGCGCTATCAAACCCTGATGGTGATACCCCTCGGGAAATGTTGATCAAATAGCCTTCTTACCCACAGTATATCTGCCAGCTGCCTCATCTGTGGGCAGCATGCATCACAACTGCTCTGACATGATGTGACTTTTCATCTCCAGGCTTTGGAGTAACACAGATATAAACAGTATTATGTCCTCTCACTCGCTCTCTCTCCATTCACCCTCTGTCTCTCGCTCTCTTTCTCATTCCCCAAGCCCAGGGCGTATCATTTGTCACCTGGAGAAACTGCTACCCTCTCCCTTGCCATCATGGCGGAGCATATTTTCCTGATCTCCAGGATCAAGAGGTTTTCAATGAAAAGGTTCCATATCACCCAGTGACCCTGGCTTCACACAGCGAGTCTCCTAATGAGCCTTCAGCAAACGGGGTTTTTTTTTTTTTTCTGTGCCAATTGAGCCGTAACCCAGCTAAGGCCGCGCAAATCAAAGACATCTCGAGTCTACTCATTATTTACTCGAGACAGCAAGTGGAGAAACACAATTTAAAATTAAAGGCAAACAACACCGAGGAGAGAAAAGTGGAAACGGCACTGTTGAGTATGTGAACTGATTTTTATCAAACGGTGACTTCTCACGAGCTGCAGGCTAAAGCTGCTAATTACACTGAAGGAACAAAAAAAACATATCAAACAGAGGCTGTTTATCACACTATTATATATCTACTGAAGATATGGCCAAACAAGAGGAAAACATACATCAAGGTATTCTTGCTGTTGTAGGGTCGTACGTGTGTATGAAAGATGGAGCATGATTGTTTTCCTGTATGTCTGATGGGAAGATGAATAAATGGCTCGGCTGGGTCTGCGGGGCCATCAATCACTGCTCGCTGTGCGCATGACCAAAACCTTTAATATCTGACCGAGTCACTTTGTCTGGATGTCACTGCAGAGTGGGACATTGCTGAAGAGCACTGAGAAGGTCAGCTGACGAGAGAGGCTTCCATATTCATGACATGTTTGGGAAAGTCCCTCCCTTCTCACATGAATCAGTTACAGACGTGTCCAACTTTATGCACGACACAAAACACACAGACAAGATTCAGCTGTTATTTCTAGACAAGTGAGGGTGGACGATTAGAAATACCAACTCTAATGTCGCTCCGACCTATGATGTTCTTCATTAGACAAGTCCCCGATGAGCGGAAACCAAAGCATGAGGCGAGCACTGGTTCAGTGCTCACGTGCTGCCAGAAGAAAGGCTGACAGTACATTTTGCGCCATCAAAGCTTTGTTGCTAGAGCATATGTTGGCACAGGCAAAGATACATGCCAGACACAATTTAGCCATTAGGGGGAAGCGTTTAGATGTCAAGACAACACGTCATAGACGAGGAGGCGAAACAGGCCTTCGGGAGCAGGGGGGTGGGGTAGGCGAGAGAGGGAGACTGCATCTCAGCTTGTCCCCACCAATGTGGAGAGGGCTTAATTAGGACCCAGGCTTTTTTTTTATTAAGGCAGCCATTAAAGTCTGGTTCATTTAGTGGAACACTGGCATGCCACAGTGGGACATTTGAGCCTTCCCACACACACACACATATATGCATGCAACCATGGCATCCAGTGGACCTGAACAATATGCAGTGGGGCAAATTCCTTTCACCATAATTAATAGGAAGTCTCCCATTCCCGACCCCTGCGGGTGGAGGATACGTATTGTATCCTCCACCCGCTTTCTTACACTCACAGGGGCCATCCGTCATTTTGCCTTAATGTGTTTAGCTGCACCGCACAAGGACGAGGGATTTTGAACAAAATCATAAAGGACACTTAGATTGCCATTACATGGAAGACGGGATCCAATATATCACACCCCAGTGTGTGTTCATTTCCAGGAAATGACTTGGGCCTTATGCTATAATAAAGGGTTGATCTCTTTCTCCACCTCATAACGAAATAAATATGGGAAGACGGTAGCACACAGTAATGTTGTTACTTTGGGTTTCATTCCATTCAAATGCAATCTAATCAGAAACAAAATATTCAATTTTGAACTGATTTGCTTCCTTAATCATCAACAAAGCGCATTGTGTCCTGTTTTGGAAATTCATAATCCTCGCTGAACACATTGAAAACATGACGTACAAGGGGATTCTGCTGAGTGTCTTCTCAAGCCCAGCCACTGACTCACTTCCACCAGCCTGCTTCCCATTCTTTCCAGTCAACTGATCTCTAAACGTTTGTTAGCCTCTCCACTCAGGGACGGCACAAGCCACCCCACGAAGGAATCGGAAAGATCGTCATAAAAAGAAAAGGGTGGAGGGGGGGGATTGTGAGTAAAAGAGACTCATCTTTGATCTTAAGTGACAATTTGACTTGGCATTTTCCCGGGAGAACATCATACTGATGAGAGAGTAGCATAAATAAAGGATGCAGAGAAGATGTCAGGCAGCCACGGACGAGTGGAAGAGACAGAGAGGGAGAGAGGGCGGACGAGAGACAGAGAGGAGGAGTGAGCCGTTTGGACACCTCTGGCTAGATTCCCTCACCCATTACCGAGTCTGGATCTGACTTCACATGCCATTAGAGGGGGTGTAAATCAGCGATTAGGTTCCCAAATGAAGAAATGTCAGCTGTTACACAACAGGCCGACAGACCTTGCCATGGAGCATTCCAGCACAGCCAGGATCGCTCGACTTCAGCCGGGCTGCCAGCCACCCACACACATGCACACGCCACGCATGCACGAACTGTTCGCAGTTCAGCCCAGCAGTTCCTGACCGGTTGTGGCAAAAAGGATGGCGCTGAGTTGCGTGGCTCAATTAGAAATATTGCTAACGGTCTACAGTAAGTCTGACGACTGTTCCCCGTGGAACCGACACCGTCTCCTCGCGCTTCTGAAGGTCTCAGTCGCAGATGGAATAAAAATGTGAGAATAAAGGGGGCGAGCTCAGAAGGAGAAAGTTAAACTAGACACAGTGATGTAAAGGCAGGAAAAAAAAGAAGACCGTTTTGCTGTATGCTCACATCACTGTCTCTGGCAACTTTGATAAAACTAAATGACTAAGATGGAGATTTAAATGGAAATGGGGCTACCTGCAGGCAGTGTTTTCCCTCTTGGCTTGCAAATTACAAGAAAGGGGGAAACATTTTGTTTTTCTGTTTTCTTTTCAGCTCCCTGTGTCCCTTCTACAGCCTCCCTAAAGACGGAATGCTTCAACCTTGTGACAATATATCCATGGATCCACCCCAAACCTATTTCCTCTTATTGCTAGTCATTCCCACTGAAGGTCGCAGGGAGTGGCGGCTTGTCCCAGTGTACACTACTGCAAATGTGCACAACTCTATACAATTTAAACTTTATGGTTGATCTGACCTCATGAGTTTGGAGAGTCGAGAGAAAACCTGCACACTCGAGTGGAACCAAATCTGAATTGAAGATAAACCCAGGAGAAGATAAACCCACCTAACACAACAACAGGGCTCATTTGCAAAAGTCCACTCTCTTCGCCAGCTTGTTTTATTTATTTCTATATTTATTTTCCCTGTCACAGGAACCAGCGCTTCCCTGAGTCCACTTAAGAAGCAGGTAGATCTTGATTCGAGTTTGTGCTTACAGACTCCTAAAGCAGAAGGCCAGAACAGAGGGGAGGGAGAAAAAAAAATTGCTCTGCTGAAAAAAGCAGGCCACTTTGCAGCAGTGTCAACAGAGTTGTCCTAATTATGCAGCCACCCAAACAGAGGCCTCTCTAATCTGCAGGCACACTGGCCTGTCAGACTTCCTGCGAAGATCAAGAACACACACACACACACACACACACACACACACACCAAACACTTCTGCACACTCACCTCACACCCTAAGCCAGCTATGGCATAACTTTACAGTGTTGAAGGAAATTTACACGAGTGTGATAGGATCGAACATGAGCACACGCCACCCCAGATTTATTCCATGTCCATGTGTTGGCCTGTCGGGGGGGCGAAGGACGGGGTGCTGTGACCGAGGGAGATGGAAGCGTTAGACTTCATCTCGGAGTACTACCCTCTGGGGATGTGCTTACACTAATGCAAGTTATTAAGGCCAACAGCTGCCTTAGCCACGGGGAGCCTTTTGTGTGAGTGTATGCGATCGCCATGTTTTGGGCGCGAGAAACGCACAGCGGTGACACGAGCATTCAGTGTTGATTTAGGCAGATCGTGCACGCAGCGGATTATTCTGGAGGTCTCTGTGTGAGCTCCGTCTTTAGCTGCATTTGCCTATGGTTTGAGACACGGCCAACAGCCTCCTCCATGATTTGCTTGGTAATTAGATATATTCCCAGTGTTCAGTGCAAGTGCTAAATGTCATTATACACCTCATGTACCTTCTTCCTCTGGGCTAGGTAACACGTTATAATGACTGCATTTTTATTCCCACTCCTACCTCTACAATACACAGCTTAACACACACACATAACACATATGCTTTCTCCTGCTTTCACGGCACCAGGTGCAAGCTGACATTTCAGCTTTATGCTGGTATCGTAAAAGGTGGCATATGGCCAGATTAACTCGACACCAGCTCACTCCTTCTGTGTCACTGGGAAAGCGTAAATGTAGTCATCTTTAACGGTATCTCTGAATGGCTCGACTTGACCGGCTGGCACGAGGGCAGTTCCAGTACACTGGGGCGGTGAGAAAATAAATGAACTGAGAGTTATTCATGATAAATGATATTTTGCTCTGCGTGTTGGAGAGCCTCCGGTCTGAAGTTGATTAATTCTGTCATATATTTCTGGCCCCTCATAATATTGTGTGTGTTTGCGTGCTGTCTTGTTTCTGTAAGTTGAAAAGACTTGTCATGGTCCGGGAGGCAAAGCTGAGGGAAAATGAATAGGTGGTTGACTGGGTGTCTACAGGTCCCATCTTCCCCCCCTGACACTGCAGATGCTTCCCATCTAGGTAACAGCGAGCTGGACAGGCTTGAAGATGCCGGTGATACTTGGAAGGATGAGGCCAGGCAACATTCACAATGCTGAAGGCGGCAGGCTCTCTGCACGGAGAGAGAGTTTTTTTTTCAGGCCAAGTCTGGCAGCAAGTTTACACTGCAGACCCCAAATACATGACAGGCGTGGCATACAAAAAGAAAAGCCAGCATCTCTCCCGCAGATGGACTCGGAGGAGATGCCTCGTGTGTGGAATGATATCCCAAAAATAGAACAGGCCGTCTAAGCAGTCTATATTTTTGCTGCATCTCTCTCACATGCATATTGCACAAAAAGCCCGCTGAGTAAGCACAGACGACTAAATGACTTTTTACCTTACTTTTACCGACTTCTTTTGTTCTCTTGCCCGAGACAGTTTGTCTTGAACCCTCCCGGTTATTGTATCTGGGGCCATCAGAGTGTCTCAGCGGCAGGATTCTGCACTGCTGGGTGTACAACGGCCCGTGGGAAGGATTAATGTGACAGAGTCTCCCAAACATGCCACAAAACCATCATCTTTAGCCCTGGCAGCAAGACGCGTGCATAAAGGGGGTTTGTAATATGAGCTCACTGGCTGGCTGCTATCTACCACCCCCACCCCCCCAATACTCCAACAGGGCTTTGTATGCTAATGAAACTCAGCAGATAAGCAATGGCAGGCAGGAGAGGAATGTGCAAGGCATTAAATCATGCCTCTGCTAGCATTAAAGAATAATAATAATGGAGAACACTGAGACGTCTGAGGTTATTGATGTGTCTTTTATGACATGTCTCTACTGAAGAGACTATGACACTAATGTCTTGCCTGTGGCAGGGAGAGACGCAGCATTGGAGACAGCGGTCGTTGTTCATTTATTTGCAAATGGGGGGAAAAAAGAATGCTGTGTCAAAGAATGTATACAGTCATAATTTCCAAATTCAATTTAGCCCCGGCGAGACTAGGAAGTGTATGTCAACAATAACAAAAAAAAAAAAAAACAGCATTTACCCACAGTTCGGGGTTATCGTTTCACATCTTTTTTATGAATGTGTGCGCCGGTCGTTTTGGAAAGTGGGAAAGATGACATGCTTATCAAGTTGGATGGAGGGAGGAGAACGCTTATATTGCAGCCGTTTGTCTTCAGTGCACCCGTTTAGTTTCGAGGAGCCTCATGCCCCAGGTGCCACCCTGTGACAGCTGTGCTCAGATGGATCTAAAACACTATTTGCACCATTGGCGGCTTTTTGTGTCCATATGCTGGAGAGTGGACAGGCAATGTGGGACGCTCAGCTGGCCATGTGGAGTGGGTCAGGAGGACAGAGTGCTTTGTCCCTGTCTGGGAATTTGCTGTTGCTCCATTGCATAGAGAGCATGTTGGCACCACACTAATGCCGATGTCATCCGAATGGTGACAAGAATCCTTAAGTGGCACAAAATATCACCGATTTAGATACTGAGTGGGGACACGGGTAGGCAGCAGGGGTAGAAGTTGTCTTGAAAGACCTGTAAATATGCTCTGTGAGGGTGAAAAAGAAAAAAGATCTTTTCATTTTAACTCAAGAACAAGCAATGATCATTTAGACGTTTTCTTTTTCAATCGTCATGATAACTCGAGTGGTTCCCATCACAAATGTCCTTGCTGTAAAAGATGTTCAGAAATTGATTTAAAAAAAAAAAAGACTCCCTCTTTGCAGGTTAATACAGAGTCGTTTGATATTTAAGCACTTACTGATCAAATTGTCTCAGTAACTGAAACAAGACTGTATCCCTCGTGTTTCCCTCTGCGGGCAAATTTTTGGAGTGAAGCTACCGGCATTTGTTCCATTGAGAAAGCCTTGCAAGTGCAGCATAATGTGTGTGTAAACATGTCCTTGATCTAGTCTTGCTCTGTATGTCTTTCCAAAGTCACCAGCACTGCGCTCTGACACTCTGAGGTCATCAAACAGCCAGAGTATTGATTCTATTACACTTTCCTATCTTTTCCACTCTCCGTGTATTTGCACTGTACAACCTAAATTCCCAGAGCTTCACCTGTACGACCCCACCCAGCACCCTGGGCCTGCACATCTCTACATGCTGTAAAGCCTCATCAAACGTCATTGTGTGCTTCTTTTGGCGGGGAGGTAGGGGGGAGCTAATGGAATAGTGTCTTCCTGGGGTGAATGCTCAGCACAGAGATGGTGGAGAGCATTGTTAAAAGCATAGGAGCGTGCTCATAAGAGAGTGGGGCCAGGCTGTTCAGGAAAGGCCAAGCTTTTATATAGACAACCTTTGGCTATGAGTGCAAGCAATCAACATCTTTTCTTTGTCCAAGGCTCTCAGAATTCTCTCAGTTTTTCTCCTTCAGCTGTGGTTGTCCTGAAGTTTGTTGATTTGTTCCCTCTGTTCTCTATCCTTGCCAACCCCCCGCTCCCCCCATGCACACACACTCATGCACACACAATCAACATGGTTGCTGTCACACAGCAGTGACAGAATGTTGAAGCAGAAGGTCAAAAGTCCCTAATAGGTTGCTGGCTCCCAGACGCAATAATGGCACTGATTCACTTTCTTTATAACACTGCTCAGTTAATGGGGGGCCAAGGGTGACAGTAACACCATATGAAAATAATAGTGTTTGCCATGTACTCGCTTGTTGATTTGCTGCCTGATGGATTTTTAATATTCACTGCCGGGTCGTTCCGGACGGTTGGTTGTGGCCATTTAGCAGCTCAGGGCTTCTGGACGGGACCTGTGCTGCCACGGCAGAGAAGTGGAAGAGGTTGGGAAAGACAGAAAGGGTAGACACTCAGAATTAATGATGGTCTGTGGCAAAGCCCACTCAGGTCTTGCCCGGTCTGAGAAGAAGAAGATGTATGTTTGGTGACTAAAAGGTTTGTTCTAATTAACAAGAAGCGACTGTGTCTGGATGGCGAGGCGATAATCAGGTTTGGGAGGACAAGCAAGAGAATGAGGACACGGTGACCTGTGAGGACAAAGTGGTGGGCAAATAGAGACTGAGGAGAAAGCAACACAGTTTAACTGGCTAAGACAATCAAAGTGCCCTTCTTAGCCCAGTCTAATGAGGAATGACCTTGCATGACTCGTAGATGTCCAAACACCTTCACTGCAGAGCTATACCGTTATTTTGTCCAGCTATGCCAATCACTAATCTGTTGAAATTGATAGCTTTTATCTTTTTAATGTACATTTCATGTCTTTGGCACAATAACAGTACTAAACATTATTGTCTTGTGGCAATTAAATATTACTTGTCTATTATGTAAAAAGGGCCTCGTACAAAAGAGACCAGTCAAAACTGTGGCAACAGCAGTCAAGACGTCTTAAATGTAATCACTAATAGTGGTAGAGCATTGAGTATGCTGAACCTACATGTCCAATAATGCAACTCAAAACACATGTTTCTGTGTTTGTCTCAACATAATGATGACATCATCTGGGTTACCTTCAGGGTCACACCCTGTCCGTGTTATTACCCTGATGACAAACTCAGTGTCATTACAACTGACAGTAGTAATGCCCAGAAACCCACTACAGGGATAATACAGTAGTATAATAGTGTTCACAGGATGAGCTGCTTTCTCCAAAAGAGGTAGTATTTTACCTGTCCTTTAGTTTATTTTGGTACAACTCGTAATCCACTGAAAGCATCTGCAGTTTCACATTCTTGCAGAGGTCACTACTTTCTAAAGTTTGCTCTGAAGAACACTTGGCGTGATATTTAAACTTCTTCCACTTAGCAACAACCTCCTCCTCTGAGTGATATGAACCTGGGCGAACTCCACAACACTGCACGCGCAGCTGATCGTCTTTCACATGGTCTGTAATTGGATTCGGCAGAGGCAATAAGACATTACTTATCTGGCCAACGGCTGCTTTTTCATTAAAATATCTCCGTGTGCTTTTCTTGTACAAAGTCAAACAGTCCCTGATATCTGTATTTCTTTTGCGGATTACACAATATACTCGCCTTGGGCACTGTCTTGAATTCCCATTCATGTGTAGGTAGGCCTAATTTGACACCTGCCTCATCATTTACAATTAGGCATTATGGGATGTAATTGGCCATCTGCCTCTGCCATCTTGTGTTCCTGGAGAGGGGCCATGTTTGTCTCCTGCTGTTTAGAGAGCATGTACACTTGGAGATGCCGTTGCTCTGAATATGACCCTTTGGTTTTTTTTTTTTTCACGGCATGAAAAGCATTCTGGGAAACACCAAATTTTCATATTTGAACCACAAAAGGCACAGCTGTTATGGACAGAAATCTTTATTATGCGAAAATGTAATAAAAAAAGCTATCATCCTGATCGAGGCTAAGAGGATGAGTCAGGCAGTTTTAGGGAATATATTTGGACAATGCTGCTCATAGAAAGGTACCTGAGCGAAGTCAGGGATTCACTCTTTTCTGGTGCATTGGTATAATTATACCCATGTACCTAATACGAGGGGCAAGGTACAATCTATCAGTGCACTGAGAACAGCTGATAGAAACATGCAGAGACGGAAATG
Organism: Trinectes maculatus; assembly: GCA_016785345.1. Classification (NCBI taxonomy): domain Eukaryota; kingdom Metazoa; phylum Chordata; class Actinopteri; order Pleuronectiformes; family Achiridae; genus Trinectes; species Trinectes maculatus. The sequence goes on from JAFBJQ010000915.1 coordinate 490,279, forward strand.
GAAAGATTTGAAGGAACTGATACATATTGCTTCCCCAATTACTCTCACCTCGACAGAACTGGAAACCCATGGCAGCTGCTGTAATTGCTCTGTTCTTCCTGTCAGTCACAGTTAACTCTCCATAGCTTTTCCCACTTTTAGCTCCACCTGTGCCCTGTCGTCTGCTCGATGCGATGACAGGCACCACATTTCTGATGACAGGCAAGGAAATCTTGAGTGACAGAGGCTTTTATTCCTTCATCCCTGTCACTCATACTGTCTGGCCACTGGGAACAAGTGTTTCAACTTAGCTTGTTGTCTCTGCACAGTAAGTGCTCAGCAGTGCAGACAACAGAATTGTTTCTAGCCATGCGTCGTTTTCAGAGGATCTGGCATTGAAAGGGACAGCAGCCAACAAGTTACTCAGCAATAAGTTAATGATCTCATGTATGTAGCAATGATCAGAGAGCCATTTCCAGTATTTCCTTTTCTTTCTTCCTTATGGCTTTTGTAAATTTGTTTCCTGCCATTTGAATAGTGCCACTAAAGTTTATTCCTCTTCTTGTTAGAAGATAATTTTCTTTTTCATCCTCACAGCTTAATTACAGGTCTTTCAAGACAACTTCTACCACTGCTGCTTACCCGTGTTTCCTGTTAAGATCTAAACTGGTGATCCTTTGTCCCTATTTAGGTTTCTTTTCACCGTCTCAATGCAATCAGGAACATAGCAAAGGCTAATCCCTGGTCAGCTAGCCAAGAGCAAAGGACTCGTGACGCCCTCCACATGGCCAGCTGAGCGTCCAACATTACCTGTCCCCTCTCCAGCATATGGACGCAAAAAGGCACCATTGGTGCAAATAGTGTTTCAGATCCATCTGAGCACAGAGTTATTTCAAGTCTCCTATGAAAACACAAGGGCCACAGTTACAGATGTTCCAATACCGATACTGTCTCAAATACTTGTACTCGCAAAAATACTTGAGGTGATGTCATTACGTCTCCTCTACTGCCACCTCCTCCAAGACCAAACAGGACACAAAGTTCAAGGACTTTGCTGAGAGTAGTAGCAGTTCGACACAACCGACATTATGGCAACCACTGGAGAATTGAGACAGCACCAGACAACCCACATTAGGTAATATCAGTCAGTGCACGGTAACAGTGAGTATTCAAATGTATCTACTCATGGGAACCTTGATCGCAAAGATGCAGATAAAAAGCAAACAACAAAAAACAAGATAAAAACACATAAAACTCTCAACTTTTCATTGGGCAGCTGTTTAAAGTTTAATGAGGTAAGTCAGTTTTTGGAGGTTGGTTGCTTAAGGGTAAACAGGCCCAGAAGAGTATGCCAACCTGCTTTTCACTTTTCTAGGCTAGATCTAATCAATTTCTTTTGGCATCAATACTGACTGAGCAAGAGAAAAGGGAATCAAAGAGAATTTTTTTTTTCACAGGGTCTTAAACATGATCAGGTTGAGGTGGGTGAGAATGCTTGTAAAGTATCTTTTTTGTGATTTTTTTCAGATAGTACTGTGATAGTTCTGTCTCGTGGAAGCAATGTGGAATAATTGCATTTAAGTTTATGAATTTTGCCAACATTAAACAACAGAAACACCCAAGGTTCTTTATGCTGTCTAATTACACATTGTTCTACATTAAGGTTAATTACCATTGCAACTTCTGTCCACTCTCTTTTTTCCAAGAGGTACTTGGAGTATGATACCATACACCCAGCCACAGAGGTGGGAGTTGGGTTGTTGCTGTGTGCCTATGACAAAACATGACAGATGTGTTTAGGCAGTGGAGTGCCGGATCTGCCACACATCATCAGCCTCACACAGGCAAGAGAGGAGAGCACTGGGTGCTTCCTATACTAGGGGTCCAATCATGGACATAATAATGGTTTGTCCACAGTGAGGATCAGTTGTCGAAAACAACCTGAGAGACTGCTGCAGTGCAGGAGAGCTTTAAGTGAAATCTTCCTGGATATTAGGGCGTCATCCGCAAAGTTTTGATATGGTAGGTTTTGGGGGAACACTTCGAATACGCTTGCAGCTAACAGTGAATTCCGATGGCAAATTACTGACATGAGCTAACTTAACATGATCAAAGGCAATCTCATTATTCTTCCATCATTCAGTCTTTTTTATAATCCTGATTAATCATTAATTCATCATAAGGAGAGCCTTGCACAGAAGGTTTGAGGAACTGACAGATTTGACGGGTATTCTAATTCAGCTTTTCATATTCTCGTTTCTCATCCAGTGCTCAGCTTGTCTGAAAACTAATCAGTGAACTGCATGGCTCCCTACTGTCGATAAAAATCTCTAACCTGATGACGGATCCCTCACGGAAAAAGTGTGTTTGATCAGTTATGTGATGGTGTAGCGGAGGATGTGGGGAAACCATTGTTCTCATATAGGCTCATGGTCAAATGAGTCATGCGATATCCCATTCACTCCATAAAAGAGCTGACATGGACGCATAATGAACATAGCCTTTTGTCTGTATTATCCTCTCACCTGTGTTCAGTTTTACTGTGCTGAACAATGGCAATTACCCAAGATACCCCTGATACCAACTTCAACGCCGTTTAATGCCAGAAAAATAAAATACAACGGCACGACTTTGTGAGTAACCTTGGGAAAATGGGGCTTTGATTACCATAAAATTAACTGCCAGATTCATTTTATAATAAGCACATGTAGCCTGTATAAAATGACTAGAGGGAAACCTTTTGCTCTGGACCATGCGGACTACTTATATGATACGATTACCCAAGGCTTAATGACCATACTGTAGAACTTAATCCTGAGGTAAAAATACATATCCAGTCGACAGTGTGAGGAAAATTACACTCTGGAAGCATACAAATAATATGTACGTGGCCTATTTTATATACTGTTGCCCATAAAGTTGGAATGTACCCTATGGAGCATGCCCGGCATACTGACGCCTTAATGAGAGGCAAAAATATTCCTCTGTCCACAAACTTCTGGACAGTATGTCACAATGTCTTAGCACATTACTCTCTAATAGTGACATTAGAGACATTTGAAACAGTAATATTGGACATTCTTGTGCATGCAATCCCCTTGAATATCTGTTGATTGAGCAAGGTGGAAAAAAAATTCTTATTCCTATTGTTCAATATTCCCAATTTTGCTTAGCTTTAAATATGCAGTTTGCAAAGTGCAAAATGTGGCTTCATTTTAACTGTGATATGTTTGGACGTTTTAAATTAAAATAAATCACATTGTTAGAATCCTTTCATGAGAAGAAGTATACAATATTTTATTCCAACTTTATGGCAACAGTGTACAGACGATTTACACACATTTCCCAAGTATCAATGTTGACCTGGTCGATTCAGAACCTTTCTTAATGATATTATTATAATTGACATGGTAACTATCAACATGATTATTTTTGTCATAAGAGAAACATTCTTACAAGTTAAACTTGAATCTAAATCCACTGAAGTCCACGTCAGACAGATGGATGGATATGGACATTATGGATATTCCCTTTTTCTTCTTCTTCTTCTTATTATTATTATTAGCATTTTTATTATTGTTAGCAGTAGTTGTGTTAATACTAGTAGTAGTAGTGTTAGTATTATCTCTGGAGGACAGTGGACACGTAGGCGTGGGGGTGCAGGTGTGTCAACATAACTGTGATCACAACAGCATGACTTGGAGCCTCTGGGTAAAGAACAGGTCCCCTCACATAGATGACAGAAAGATCTCTCTCTCTCTCTCTCTCTCTCTCTCTCTCTCTCTTTCTCTCTCTCTCTCTGTTTCATTCCGACTTACATACAAGTGTCCATTTCCTCTAGTCTTCTCTGTAACCCCACCATGCAAACCTTGATGTAAACAGTAATTTATGCTTGATAGATAGATAGATAGATAGATAGATGCTAGAGTCCTTCCTCACTGTGACTCACTGTGCAGAAGCAAAGCACTGACCCCTCACATTTTACTTTAATGACCACCTTTCATTTCACGATCTCTTATTCAGATAAAGGAACAAACAAACAAAAGCAAACCTTGGTTAACAACAACCAACACAAGTGCGTACCTGCATCGCCAGTGTAAGTGCCAGTGAATAAGTCACACAGGCTTGCCCACTTCTCCCATCATGTCACGCGGCTGTCGCCATGGCAATTGAGTTTCCTGACGAAAAGCCGTCCTCCAATGAGATGCCTATGTCACTCTAATCGGACAGACAGCGCGCTCGTGCTTAGAGCAACAAATCTACCCACTAATTTGTCAGCTGTAGGCTTTGGAATCCACACATTCCAAAGCCTACACACTGTCCTCTTCCCCCCACTATGGGTACAAGAGATCCTAATGAGAGTGCACATGTTCGACTCCAGAATGAAAGTGGTTTTGACTTTACACCTTAAGCGAGGGCTGAATTCAGCACTTGAGGTTGTGGTGCAGGTGTGACATTTCCCAGGCAAGGGCATACAGTATTCACACACCTTTCACAAGCCCTTGCTCTCAGGCGGCGGCTAAAAATAATCTGAGGATGTTGCAGCGAGGCTGTTTCACAATAAAACCTCTCCTGAGCCTCAGTCCGTTACTGCTTCCTAATTGGCTACAGGACCTTCTCACCTACTTTATTGGGTGTTTTGACAGTGCGAGAGTCCAAACACTGCCAGCAGTCTCACCAGGCTGTTTGTTTTATTTCTGAGTCACTTTTTTCCCCCCTAAATTATGTAACAAAAAGCATAAATCAAGCCAATCATGCAATCAAGCCAATTGAGCAACTCCATTATTATCTCGTGTCACTTTGAGGCCGCTTGTTGTGGATATGTAATGCGCGTATTTTCATCAGCATGAGCTCACAACAAGAAAAAAACAGGATTCCTCAACACATCCGGCTTTGGAATAAAGGAAAAAGTCTCTCGCGGTTGTCTGAAACATGGGAAAATGCTTCAATGAGATTATGAGTGGGCCCTTATTGATTGTGTTAGTAAGGGGAGCTTATGAAAGGCAAAATGTAAGTTAAGTGGGCGAGTCGTGGTTAATAACGTCTGTGAAGGAGAAGAAGAATATCAGATTCTTGTAGGTCTGCAAAAAAAAAAAAAACAGAGAGTTAACATTTATTAGTCTGAGTCCAAGCACCAGTGATCAGTCTCTCGCATCCATCAAATGCAGTTTGCATTTCCTGGCTTTGAAGGACAACATCATGAATCCTTTAATCTATAATTAGACTTTGAAATAATCGTTAAATCAACTTCCATACTGAATTTTTATATGCGATTGCATCTTTCACCCTCCTCTAATTCCTTTTGTTTATAATGGAAAAAGAAAGGGAACAACATAATTCTGTTCCTCTGCTGCTTACATCCAAGACAGAGCGGCGGAGTTTCCATTTTGACGGGCACTTACGCTTTGTTTATTATTGACACACTTGCACTCCGGCAGCCATACGCGGGAGCATAAGGATAATGGAGGAGCCTGCCTGAAGGTGTGGCTTTCCACCCTCCGGCTGTATTGTGCTCCCAAGCAATATGGCCCGGAGGAGCAGGAGAATTAAAAACAAGCCCTGTCAATTTTGGTTATTAGGCATCAGGTGCTGTGCCAGGTCCAGCCGTCATACTCGGCTGCTCTCCACCACCCTCGGAGCCTTTTAACCCTAATTGACAGTCTTAAGTCCTCTATCCTGGTGCTGCCGCGGAGACAGACAGACAGGGAGGGAGGGAGAGGGTAAGACTGACGGAGAACAAAACAAACATACTGTATAGATAAAGTAGGAGCGGTTTTCTGCCTGTTAAATATGGGACTATGTGTTCTGATTAATTTGCCATAGATCACAATAACCTGTAACACAAACACAAAATTATTTCTATGTCCTATCCCACTAAATACCCAGATCTGGAGGAAAAGCAAAGCGCCTGAGCCAGACGAAGTGAACAGTTAGAAATTTCTTTCAGCGCTTCACACTGATTTAATTAGGACAATGGACCCTACTTCATTGTCTCCGACTCCTAAGTAGGTAAATGCCTTTATCTGCTAAACACCGCTGCGCATTTACCAACGAGCAAGTTGGCTCATAAGCTGTGTAACCATCCCTACCGCTCGGCTCCCCTCTCCCCTCTCTCCTCTCCCTGCCGTTAAATGCTAAACTGAGTGAGCCGTGCTAATCGGTGGAAAGAGGCGACTAAAGCTACTGCTAATCCATTCTGGAATTACGGGGGAGAACAAATTAAGAAACTTCAACTCATCAGCTGAGCTTTAATTCACCGCCCCTCCCGGAGTAATCCCTAAACTCAGCCTCTCCAGTTAATTATGCCGAGGCCCCGGATGAGAGGCCCTTCATTATGTTCCTGTTGTTGTTGTGCTGTGCTACATTTGCGAGGTGAGTGTGCGCGCGCCTGCTCCCCTCGATGGTTTTGACTCAGAACAGCAGACTGAGACACATCAATACAACAGCGGCACCCAACAGTGAGACTCACCTAATGCTAAATATTCCTCAGCTGGTGAGATAACTGCAAAGATCTGACACTTCCAATGACTTATTTATTCAAGGGTTCAGGCCGTGAGGGAGATGAAGCAGTGTATGTATGTGTGTGTGTGTGTGTGTGTGTGTGTGTGTGTCGAGTTATGTGCAAATGCACTTTTCAATTTGCGGCGCGGGGCATAAAAGTTAACTGCATGAAAACATAAACACCTTCGATCAAAAATATGCACCTATCTATTTTCTCTACATGACCTTATGTGCATGAGGGAAATGTTAGGTTGCTGCTGTGATGACAGGAGGCAGAGTCAGAGAGAGAATTATGTTGAAGAAGAAGTCAAACTGAACTGAGTCAGTATTTTCTCTCAGTGGATACATGCAGGCAGATGCTGCTGGTCTTTTTCAGCTGGGATCCAAAAAAAGTATAAAATAAGATGCACCCACTCTGCACATTTAGTGTCTGTGAGTGTCTAATGATCTGGGTATAGATGAATCAGTGCATAAATGTGCAATACTGATACTGCATCTACACAGTACTCAGTACATATGTACTCCTTTGTATTGTTTTTCCCTCACCCAACTGCTTCTCTTACTATTTTGCAAGTAGCACCTTTCTGTCATTGTATTTGATTGCGATGCCTCATACACCCTCCTCTAACTCTTCACAAAAGTGAAAATCAATACCATACACAATTGATACATCTGCACAGTTATATAGACAGGGGTGCTTAGCAAGGACGTATTAACAGGCTGTACACCAGGAACCAGTGTGTTGTGACTCAGAAATTAAAAATAGCAGTCCAAAGGGGATTTTGCTCACATGCACTCACAAGACTGTCAAACTAGTTTTCAGTCATTTTTTTTCCAAACACATTTTTTTAGACGCCCTATACTTTGTAAATTAACAGTAGCTGCTGTGGCCACTGGCACCTTTCAGAGAGGATTTCAATGGCTTTCTGGGCCGTGCGGATGGATTCACATTTGAACTTTGTCATCACGTTGGTGATAAGTCACCCAGAAGAGGGGCTCTTGTAATTTCAAATATGGATAAGTGGCAGTAGAGGATCAAACAGGCGCGATGGATGGATGGACGGAGGGAGGGATACATGTGAAGGCCTGTGCTTTGGAACCACTTCATATGCTGCACTTATCCAGCCCCTCAGGAAGCCTTAATATAGAAGCTGTATTATACATGTTTCCTATTTTCTTTTGTTTGCGCTCCATTTGCACAAGTGGCTTGGTCATTTGTAATTACTGTGTCAATAATTAACCCAAAGTATGGTGGACCCACAGACGGTGTGGCTGCCCCACTTGTCCCTTACACCCACACGCTACTGTGAGCACATTGATTTGTGGGCCCTGTGAGGTTAGTGCGGGGGCTGCTAGCTATGGATCTCCCATCAGGTTATTGAGATGTTACATGACGGCGTTGGTGACTGGGTGAACGGAGGACATTGCTTGTGGCAAGTTTTGTCACTTAGCAATAGATGCTTGAGCCCCGCCCCCCCACCATTGTCCTCCTATAGGGCCTTATTAAAAACAGGGGTCACAATTGCCAATAGTTCACTTTTATAATATAAACATTTTATTATATAAGCATTTAAATGTTTATATTCCAGTGCAAAGCATAGAATTATTTTTGTCAGCATCAATTTTTGATAATCAGGACCCCAGACCAAAAACACAACAGATACTTAGTATTTGGGGGAATAATCAGGAGGCCTGACTTTGTGCATGTGGCTTGTTATGTGTGGGATCGTAAAGAAAAATGAATACACTTTCGAATTCAGTTGCACTTTCAAGAATCTAGACAGTGCACGTCACAACAAAAACAAACGAAAGGAAGCAGAATGGAAAGCCTTGATCCTTTTTACTGTTCTTAATTAGTTTTTTCTGCACATGAAAAATAAGCTTTTGTTGTCTTTGGCTCACCATTGTTCTGTAGTATGATAGCGTTCATTGTGCAGTGGAGCTCAAGGTAAAAGGCGTTATCGAATGCCCATAAATCAACCACAGCATTTCAGTGTGATGGAATTGTCAAAACAACTCAATCCTACACACAAACGCTCTGCGTCTCACTCTTCCTGCCTCAGACAGAAAAAACACACGTAGAACAGCGCACTCTCTGGATTCTAACCTCGCTAAAGGACTCGATCTGATGCCAGATCAGATCTCATCACTGGCAAGGCGTGAGTACAGCCACATTTACGCCAGCAGCAAGTGTGAGAAAAAAAAAACTGCCTTTAATACCTGAACCTAATTAGCTCTGAAATCTGAGGTTAATTAAACAAAAGGAGGTTAAATTAAGTGGCTTGGATATAAGTGCTGACACATCGGATTTAAACGCCTCCGTCTTTCTGTGAATCACACATCCTCGCTATCCGTGAAAATCCCCCACCCACTCTCCTCACCGCCATGTATCTTTTAGACATTCACATCATCCATGTTCAATGATCTATACTTGAGTTCACCCTCATTTCACGACAATTTCAGTTCTTTCCATAAGGCAGCTCCACTACAGCACAACAACAGCACAACAACAGAAAGAAGAACAGCACAATGCATGTTGCTTATATAAAGGTAATTATTATATTATATTGTACCTCTCTCATGGACGGTTCTGCAGTGATCAGAACTACAGTACCTGTCACACACCTCAGCTAATAGGCTAACAGTAAGAGAGAATCCCGTCAGCTTTCTCACATACAGATAGAGGGCATCAGTGTGCTCTAACGAATGCCCTAATTGACATGGCAAGTAATGGTCATCATAAAGCTGCCTGAGCGAGCAAACAACCAAGTACAATGAAAGCCTGTGTCTCGCCATAATCAGCTTTGATCGGCAAAAGTGCACCGTCAGCAAGCTCTGAGGTAATGGACGTTTCGAAAAAAAAAAACATTTAACATCATTTGGAAGCCAGATATAAACAGGGGAGTGAATTGGAAAGGATGTTACGTTTCAAATATTGATGTGTCTGCAAACCAGAAATCTAAACTAGACTTAAGTCAGAATTATCTCATGTTGCATCCCAGGTTAAAATTGTTTATTATTATCCTTATTTATTTATTTATTTTTATTTGGCCTTGCCCTAAATTCAATTCACTCCCACTCATAGTCTCCTCATGATCCTTCTCCCTGGAGTGTTTCTGCACAAGAGCATCAGTGACACACACACACACACACGCATTCCAGATAACACTGTTAAAAAATGAAAAAGTTCAATACATTCTTTTTGAAAATGAAAACAGATCAGAGAATGAGATAAATATTTTTCCTGCGCAGAAGCCGTGTGCCTTCACCGAAGCTGACAGAACATTTTGTTGAAAAACTCCACCTCTCTGCAACTGACCTTTCGTGGGTGGAGGGACGAAGCAGACCGGCTATTCAGTCTTTTTTTTTATGGACAGAGGTGACATGATGATGGCTCACTGCTTTCACTTGAAAGCTCACGCCTCTTACTGCTGCCATCTGCGTTTGTTGCACGGGTTTATTTGCGCTCAGGCTTTCAGCGCGGGTTACTTTCTCTCTGCAGCTCGGCTAATGATGGTGGCCAGGCGGGCTGGGAGAGAGCTCTCAATAAAAGGCCCGAGGTATCTTAACCGTATCAATACTCCCTCTTAGCCTCCATAGCATACCACTGCTAATAACCTTAGGTACACAAAACAAACAATAACAAAAAAATGACATTTACAGGGAATGTTTTTTTTTTATTATTCACTAATGGGCTCCACATACAACCTGTTGTTTCACATGATCATATGAGACAAGAGATGGCAGAAGGTTTTGGGGCAGCTGCTTCATGTCCTCACTGCAAGCAGGGTCAGTTCTCATGCTATTATTGAGAACTAAACAAGGTGCCAACAAAGAAATCTGCAGGTTGCATCCCTATAATTGCTGAATTCCTGTGTAGGCAGAGGCCTCAGTTTAACCACCACTCTCTGTAGCTGAGGTCCATCATTATCAGGTAAAGAGCTGAGCGCATCTCAGTGTCTCTACAGAGACTCTGTGGACACCTCTGCCACCGTGCCTCCGCATGGTGTTCAGGTACAAACGTGTACCATCATTGAAAAACACACACGCACACATGCACACATGCACACACACAACTACAGAAATGGCCTGAGGGGGTCATTTGCATCTGCTGCCTTTATTCCGTGTTGTAGTTGTCCAACCTTTGGGCTAAAGTTGCATGGTACCAGATGTCAAAAGGAGTAGTAGCACAGATCAATGCCGACAGATGCACTAGAATTGGAATAGGACACTGATTCGAGAAACAGCTCTGATGTGAAATCATTTTAAATGATGATCGAGGTTTAAACATCAGATAAAGTGATATGTTTTCACAGCAGGTTGAGTTTATGACAGATGTGCAAAATTACTGGAACGACTGGTACACCTCTTACGCGTGCTGTCGTTTTTCCCGGCACCACTGAGGAACGACCACACCACAGTTCACCGCTGACTGATATATACTGTAGACTGAAGCCCTCAGACGAGATTACCAGAGTAATCATCAGAATGCGGTTCCTCCAGGAATCAGATATGAAAATGAATGGATTACATGGAAGTAATTTCAAGCTCAATATCAGAGGCTATCCTGAAGGCATGAAAACAGATTCTGATCTCATTCTGCTGCTGTATCCTCCGGCTCTCTGCAGCAGCCTAAGTACTTCTGAGACTCTCCCGACCATAAACTACCTTCACTTTATACCATAGAACTGCCAAGGTCACAAGTTCACATGGACATTTTACACAGCTCTTTCCACACACTGTTTATTTATACATACATATATTATTATTATATTATTATAGGCCTATTAATATTTTGTTTTTTCTATATTTGTAAATCAGTCAAATGCCTGCAGGCATTTACACATTTAAGGTTTTTATTAAAAAAAAATTAACATGGACAAATATATATATATATATATATATAATTTTGTATGACAAGGGTCTCTAAGAAATGTTTTGGACAAAGAAATTCCGCCCCATGCTCCATCCTCAGTCGTAATATGGGTCTGCATCTGTCACTCTGTACCCGTGGCAAGACCCCATCTCCTGGGAGAGTAGGTAACAGGCAGCTAATCAGCTCCATCTGACATCTTCATCTCAAACAGCCACGCACAAACACCCATGGCCGCTCAGTCACGCGCATACAAACACATAGACACACACACACATGGCCGCACAAACTCAAAGACCCACCAACACAGTGCAGACAGATAAAAAGGATTAGGGTCTAACAGGGCAGCAGACAAAAGGACAGGGGAAGGACATGCTAGTGTGTGTGTGTGTGTGTGTGTGTGTTACTGAACTACAGCTCTCTCTCTTTCTTTCTATCTATCTATCTGCCTCTCTATTTATTTGTCTGTCTCTTTTACCCCACCTACACAAAGGTGCACAACACAAGGTCTCATCGCTTTCTGCTCCGCACACAGCCGTCCCCTCTTCCCCTGCCTCAATCACTGCTCTGTGATTAACAGCTGAGTAACATGAAATTCCGTATTGACTCGAACAGAGGCTATTTATAACACCTCTATCTGTCCCCCTCAGGCGCGCACATGCAACGCCTTTGCAACAAATTTACGTGTCAGCCAATGCACAGGCTTTTGCAACAGAGGAAAGTATTTACTTCCCTGCACCTGATTTCATGGTGGCCCGTATTGCATATGCACAAGGAAGGATGGCAACAAGAAACAAAGACGCGGGGGACATTTTCAGCAATTCAACGATGTTAACGCTGCAGCACGCTGCCAAACCAGCTGACATGATAAGAGAATTTAAAAAAAAGTACATGAACATCTGCTGCTCCAAAATGTCTCATCAACAACAAAAAACAACGACCGCAATGTTCAAACTGGCTGAAATATGTCAATGCTGATGATGATGTCATCCTAGTGATGTGAGAACTATGTCCAACTGAAGAGTCATACTGGTGATGAAACTGTCAGTTGAGTTTGACTAAGACTGATGTAGCCCCAACAGCTGATCGATTTCACTGCATTAAAACCGCAAGAAAAAAGTTTTTCATTCTGTGTGTGACCACTGTAATTGGAACAGACTTCCTTGATATTGCAGCCCAGTGGGTGTCGAGAACAATGAATCTAGACAGACAACAATTCCCACAGCCAGCAAAATATGGCCATGTGACATAGAGTAGTACATCTTTACTTGATTTAGTTACAAGTTAAGTTAGCAGTGTGTTTTTTTGAAGAATATAAAGCTTCTTCTTCTTCTTCTTCTTCTTCTTCTTCTTGGGTTTTTGGCACAGTCAAGCAGAATGAAAAAATATTGCAGCTCACAACCAATTCACTCTTATCGTAAAAAAAACACTGATGCAATGCAAGTGCCACTTTTTTCTGCCACTTGCTGAATTGCATTGTGCCCTCCATTCAACTACACCTAGCTGCTAATGTGGCTGATATGTATTCTGCAGTGTATGAAGTGAAATCAGGGTAAATTAAGGGAGACAACAAAACACAGACCATTCATTTTGCTGAGTGTGGGGAAATGTGAGCTCGACACCTGTTGCTGAGGAAGCCACTGTCCACCTGCTGCCGACCTGGCTGAGACCAGCATTAGCCTGACATTAGCCCGGCCTCAGCCTCTTCATCCCCGGGCACAGGCCAAACACTTATTGGATATTTTGCTGGGAGCAGCTGCAGAAATAGAACCTGATGAAAAAAAAAAAACACTTTTTCCACTTCCAATTTTGATCTCGACCCCAACCCCTCCTGCCTTTTCCTCACCTCTCACCATCTCTTTCTCTCTCTCTCTCTCTCTCTCCCAGCATCCCTCTGCACTCATGTGTAAAAAAAAATATGTGCGTCTGCACTTAATGCACACACACACACGCACACACACATATGCACACACGTAAAGTTGAACTCTTGACAACCAGTGGGCTAAACCTAGCATTTACCTCAGCAGCTGGGCTCACCACCAGCTACAATTACAACCATTAGCACGCTTAATGAACAGATACACTGGCAGCTCATGCAGGCTGAACACGCTGCCCCCCTCTGTACCTAAACCACCAGGCCTCCAGAGATCCAACCCCCACACCACTGCCTCATAAGGCATAAGGTGGGCCATCTGAGGAGAGGCTGGATGGTCCCACTCAGCCTCGGAGGAGACAGAAAATAAAACAACATCTTTATATATACCATATATATAAATATATATATTTGACTTGGCATATATATATATATATATATATATATATATATATATATATATATATATACATACTTTTTTTTTTTTTTTGCTTGACTGTCTGTCACACCCAGACCCAGCCTGCGTCCGATGCAGACAGTAACAGCGGTGCGTTTTGACGTGACGTGCGTGGCCAGACACGTAAACAAAAGCTGTGTGAATACAAACATCAGAGCTGTGCTCCTCCTCATTGTGGACCGCTGGGCGAGAGAGAGAGAGACAGAGAGAGAGAGACTGGCAGCAGCAGTGCCAGCTCTGGCACGGGGCCGAAACACTCGAACGCTGCCTAGTGGCACCAATAAAGACCCGCTCTGTGCAAAGCTCAATCCAGCTCGCATTCAGAGGAAGTGTGGGTGCTGAGGAGATTGAATGGGAAAGCGTATCAGGCGTTTGAAGCCCCACTGTATATATGCATTTAATGTCAGCAGCAGGAAACAGTTTTTGTTCTGTTCCCACACGCTCGCCGGCTCCTCATTTGTTGCTGAACTTTGTCGAAGGCACACAGAGTCCTATGGATGCAGTTACTGAAGGAGGAGAGAGTTGCTATTTTTTCCACTTATCTTACCCTTCCACCACTTATCAGGACATACTCCTCTGATGGGAGAACATCCATACATACATTACACAGCAGATTATAGCTTTTGTCAATGAGTGAAATTATGGTCCCATTCCCACCATTATAAAAAAGAACAACACACAACTGCTGTGTGCAAACAGCTAAACGTAAGAGTGGGAATAAAGCAATGTGTCGTGGTTGGACAGTCTTCAGTAACGTACGTGGGGATACATAAGGCTATAAGTGTAAACAACAACAATGTAATGCTGCAATGACAGTGGAGTAAGGGGAAGCCTAATTAGATGTGGGCACTGGTGAAGAGGACACTGGAGAGTCTGGCTGGCTGTGTTAAAAATGTATCACAGTGCTCAGCTTATTAAGATGTCATCTGTGCATGCTCCTCGGGTTCAGGGTAAATACCCCCATGGCATATCCTTCTGTGGGCACGTCGATCCACCCTGTCGCCGCTTTCGCAGTCGAGGGCTCTTTAGTGGCTGTCATTGGCTGCCTCGAATGCTTCATAAACATCTTGTGCTTTTTCACCTAATTAGACTGGAGGGATTTCATTAAACACAGGCAAAAGGGGTGTATGTGTGTGTTTGTGTGTGTGTGTGTGTGTGTGTGTGTGTGTGTAAAAATATCGGCTGTACTGAAGTGCCTACTTCTATAAACCATCATCCAGACACCACCCCAGTGCTCTTTCCTGTCCACATTCCCCCCTACTTTCTCAGTTTTCAAACTTAACAGTGTCATGGTGCCGCTTGTGTTTGCTTGTTTCATTTTTAATGTCAAATGATGCGTTGTAACATTTCAAAGTTGCGGAAAGTGTTAGTTCTTAGTGGGCCTTTGGGGCCCAGCTGCCAAAAGTTGTATCTTTCCAAACAATTCTCACATTCTTTGTGGCTTTGTCTGTGGACAGATTGTTATATTGTTGTGCATATTGTTACTTGCTTTTACCAAAACAATGGGCAGCAGAAATAGATGTGTCAGAATTCATGTTCATAATTTACTCAATATACTGAGCATTTCTGCTAAATGCAACAATTTACTGTCCAGTTACACTCCTGGCGGAAAAACAAACAAACAAACAAACACATCTATAACAATTTGTTGACTGACTTGTTCTCTGCACCTTGTTTCTGACAACAATGCCAAGCACGCACCATGGATGTACGCACACATATTCATGAGCCCGCGTCACACACTGTTGTACACCAGTGTGAACGAGACATCTCCATAACCAGACCAGCTGACCTGAGACGTGCAGAGCTGGTAACTCCAGGGAGAAGGATAATAGAATTTCTCCAGCCGCCTTCCTGTTAATTACAACAGACCTTGGCTCTGAATAAATATTTATTCAGAGGGCACAGCAATCTGCATCCATATTGTACACAGCCAAGCCTTGGCCAGCCAGAATAACGGTCCATATGGTGCAAGTAAACAACAGAAGATATCAGACAAAGGTAGCTATGTGTATATATATGTGTGTGTGTGTGTGTGTGTCTATATATATATATGTATGTATATGTATATGTATATGTATATATATATATATATATATATTGTCAAGTACGAGACAGGAGAACCAGATGCGTTTCACGAACACCAGAAGGTGGATTTTATTGATAAAGGGAAAAGGGGATGAGGAGAGTGAGAGTCTGAGAGGGACGAGTAGCAGTAGACACCGGCACTGGCTGGGGTGAGGGTTAGCAGGCACAGGCAGAGTGGTCGGAGTGGAGAGAGCAGCAGCAGACACTGGCACAGGCTGAGGCGAGGGTGAGCAGGCACAGGCGGAGTGGTCGGAGGCACAGGCTGGGGCGAGGGTTAGCAGGCACAGGCAGAGTGGTCGGAGTGGAGAGAGGCAGCAGCAGGAGAGTAGTCGTAGTTGGGTCGAACAGGAGATCAGTTTGAAGAATGCCAACGAACAGGAACACGCTGGATCGACGACGAACTGACAAAGAGAGTTAGTAGACCTGTGCCTTAAATACACACACACACAGCAGATGGTAACAAGCCGCAGGTGGCAGTGATTAGGAATGATGAGCAGGTGAGCTTCCTGATAGGCTGGAGAATGAGTGACAGGGGGGTGTGGCAACAGGCAGAGTGAGGTGGAAATCATTCAATCAGTGGAGCAGGGAGCAGACTCATGACAGAACCCCCCCCTCAAGGGACGGCCCCAGAAGTCCCAAAAACAGAGCCCCAAGCAGGGCGGGTGGAGGGGGAAACCGGAGGCGGGTCAGAATTCCTCTGACCTGTCAGTGTCCATGGCCTCATCCCCGGAGGGCACTGGTTCCGTAGCATCGTTGCCAGAGGAGACTTCATCATCCGACGGCACTGGATCAGGCTCGGAGTCAGGGTCAGGGTTAGGCGCAGGCACAGGACTGGGCGGAGCACAAGCCGGCAGGACAGACCCGCGTAGGGAACCCCTTGGTCGACCCCTCCGGATGGAGGGCTGGTCAGGATGGAGGCGGTGGAAGTCAGAGATGAGGGTGGGGTCAACAATCCTCCCAGCTGGGACCCACATCCTCTCCTCAGGGCCGTATCCCTCCCAATCTACCAGATACTGTAGACCCCTGCCCCGCCGCCGAGACTTGAGTAGGTGGCGAACAGTGTAGACAAGGCCCCCCTCAATGAGGCGAGGAGGAGGAGGCGGTGCTGTGTTTGGGACCAGAGGGCTTTCATGGACCGGCTTCAGTTTAGAGACATGGAAGGTTGGGTGTACTTTCATAGACCTGGGCAGTCGGAGCCGGACAGCCGATGGGCTGATGACCTTTAGTATGGGGAATGGACCAACGTATCTGGGTGCCAGCTTACGTGATTCCACCCGGAGTGGGAGGTCCCGGGCTGAGAGCCATACCTTCTGGCCCACTTGATACCTAGGGGCTGGGGTCCTTCGTCGGTTGGCCCCAATGGCGTAACTGGCAACTGACTTGAGGAGGGTAACACGGGCTCGGGACCAGGTCCGGCGACAGCGACGGACGCAGGCGAGGGCAGAAGGGCAGGAAACGTCTCTCTCCTGAGTGTCGAACAGAGGTGGTTGGTAGCCAAAGACGCAATGGAAGGGATCCATTATTCCATTTCCTTGTCTGTATGTTGACATTGTGGGTACTAGTGATTCACATTTGTAGAAAAAATAAATAAACTATATTGTGAAAAATATACAAAATACTGTCTGTCTTCTCTATGTTCTTTGCCTATGTTGTTCACACAGTGAGGATAAGAAGTCACCCAGAGGAACAGATGATGAGATGCAGAAATTTTTCTCTGACAGATGGAAGAAAAATGACACACAGTCTATACTTTGGGTGGCACAACCACCAAACAGTTGCCTGAGAGATACAGACGCAATGTAGAGAAGGAAAAGAAATGATCCAACACCATACCGCGATGACTAAGACATGAGTCACAGCCCAAGCTGGTTCATCTATGAATCAAAATGATTAGACGAAAGTGAAATACACATGGGCACGCACAGCAATACATGTGCATATAAACGCAGACCTCTCACATGCATATACATGCACATGCACACGTACAGTACTTTCCCCTTTGCTCTGTGGGCCAGGCAACAGCTGCGTTTGGTGCAAGTGGAAGAGCAGCTAATGAACCAAACAGAACACTTGACAATTCACATCTGCTGACACTCTCCAGCTGCTGCCAGCAGGCTGGCCTAAACAAACCTTCCCAGACCAAGACCTAACGCCAGGGTAAACACCTGGGAAAAGACACCACACACAGGCCCACTTTCAAGTATATACTGTACATACACAACTGTTCCTGAAAAGCATCCTTTGAGGACGATCTCCATCGCATTAGGACGCCAGAGTTTAAATTTAGAATTGCTGATGTTTGGCTACAGGCAGGAGCAAACTGGCTCCATTTGACCACACTTAACATGGAATGAAACCACATGTGCCACAAATCAGCGACGTTACACACTGCTGTCTGCCGTTGCATAAATTACCCGACGCCTTTTGTCACATGCGACAAAACCTCGTTATACCTCGGATCGCGACATCTTGGAGGAACATGCCGCCTTTGCCACTATCTGTGATCCTGTGCGCTGTGTTTGCTGTCGACGTCTCCGTATGCAAGGCTTTATTTATAGCCGGGTCTAAAGGGGAAGAAGCCTTGCTGTCATTGCAGCAGACATATTCGTGGTCCTCATCCTCCAGAAGGCCTCATTAAAGCCATCTCACAGGACAAAATGGCACCTGATGTCTCCTCTCCTCATGCAAACGTCAACGCTTATGTGTGTATGTATATATATATTTATATAGAATATACTGTATATATGAATACACACACACACATGTACATACATTTGCCCACTGTTTCCAATTCGCACGTTTTTTTCTCATTGCATTTGAATACAGTTTTACCAGGGCACCTCTGGCAGCCTGCGAGAAGCAGTCCCATCAGCAGCTGTACCTACTGGCTACCATCCCTAGCTGTTTTGGCTCGCCCTCCTCTGCTTCCCCTGGCCGTACTCACCTCTAAGTAGAAATCATTAGACTGTTGAGATAAATGAAGCCTGGTGCACAAGTGGGCAAATGGTTAAATGAGGAAATGGACAGAATTCCTGGTTCCTGTCTCTTCTTCGCTCACTTTACCTACAGCTATGCTCTTTGTCAACAAAGTTGATGCAGCTTTATTTAATTTGCTCATTTAATGCTTTGCATTAAAAGCATGTGCCAGTTCTGGAGAAAAGTCCAGCAACTTGAAAAGTATTGTTTTTTGCTTTATTATGATAAAATTGAAAAAAAAAAACTGACAAAAAAGAAAGTCATTTCATCCCAGTCGCTCTGCTCTTCTTTTCACTGTACTGGCTTTTTCAAGACCGTGTTAACAGCACTGGTGATAACAGCAAAACCATAACAGACCACAGCTCAAAAGAACCTGGACATAATTTGCTGCGCACCACTGAGGTGCTGATGGTTGCTGACCGTACAAAGGAGAATGCAACTGAATTATTGTGATACAAAGGGGGAAAAATGAGAGCTGTGATGAAAACACAAGGCAATCACAGAGAACAGAAAGTCTAGTCAAGGACAAGCAGCGAGCGATAACACATGGGACAATCTCTTATCCCCCTCTGATTAATTCACAGTCCTCCACGCTATATACTGCATACAGTGTCATCAGCAACCTCTATGTTAATGGAAGTTTCACTGGGGTTGCAAGAATTTGGCCCACAGAAATCCATTGGAGTGAACAGAGATTAGCCTCCTGGCTATCACAGACAGTTGTTTGTTGTTTTTCATTTGTCAATCTGCTGCAGATATTTCATCTACTGCACCCTGAATATCTCTGACCCCAAGAGGGGAGAGCATTAACGAGAGAATCGGCTGCCACGAGGTAAAAAATGGGATCCCCATAATGGCAAAATCAATATCGCAGGACCAATGAGAAACTGTGATTTATACATTTGCAGTTTTACAACAATCAGTCTTCTATTAACATAAAAAGGGAGTAGAACGGAACTCAGAGCAGTGTGAACGTATTCAGCTGGTCACTGAATGAAGCCGTCTCACATCAACGGTCTGTGGACTTTTCACTTAAGGCACTAAAATAAATCCTACTGTTTTTTTTTTTTTGGAATAACGGTCATTCGAAGATTTGCTTCACAGCCACTAAACAATAGTGATTTGTTGGGCAATTGTTTTGGTGTTAATCAAACTGGAGAGCCCTTAAGCAAATCAAGAGGCGTTTGAAGGCAGAGGAAATTAATAAGCTCACAGGGAAAGAGCGTTTATTTAGATTTAAATGGCATCGTGCATTTATATGCTTGGCACTTTGTGTCACAGCCGTTGCCCATGTGTCTGATAGAAATTAGCGTTTGCCCAGTGATAAGCTACTACTCTTAATAGCTTGATGGTAATTTGTTTTCATCACACTTTGCTCAAACTTCGTGTCAGACAGAACTTTTTTCATTGGATCGTAATCTCATCCAGGATAGTCATCAGTAATAACTCAGTCAGACAGAAGGCCGAGCGCTGATTATTTTATTATTTATTTTTTGGGAATAAAGAAAAAAAAATGCATTAAGGTATGGTGCTTCGCCAGTTAGCATCCTGCAAGAGGAGCCTTGGCAGTTTCCCAAAAGCACTTTCACTGAGTCAGAAAATGAAAACACACTGCCACTGAATCACCTGGTCATCTGTCCGGTGACAGATTAGCGCTGACATAAAACCTCTGATTTGCATGATGGCATCTCAGGGCCAAAGGGGGGCATGCAGCAAAAGATTTGATCATGCACTCCTCAATCAAATCAAAAAGGTATTCTTCAAATCGGGTGCTGTGTATATAAATGTGCGAGTGTAAATGAACACAAAATGTTTAGAAAATGTTTATAAAAACTTTGGCTATGGCCCAGGAAGTCGCCTCACAATATAATCTTATGGAGCAGCTGTTCAGGGAAATGGCCACTGAACACCATTTAAAGGCTCTCGTTGCAATTTTGACTCTGGCAACACCACACACCTCTCTCAATGACAAGTCTCACTCACTGACAAACCACAAGACCCGTGGGAAGACAACGCTGAAATTGCGACTGCTTTGCCGAAAGAGACTCATGGCTGAATGTTTTTCTCTGATGTGAACCATCTCAGTGAAGCGTTTGACCTTAATGGTCCTATCTACTTATTTGCTTTGGAGTGTACAGATAAGGAGCTCATACAAACTGAAGAGGGAGGAAAGAGAGAGAGTGAGAGAGAGAGAGAGAGAGGCCCAAGCTGTGGAGGAGAAATAGCTGCTGCATGGTTGCGAAGCCCTGATAGCTGGTGGTGCTGTGACCTCGTACCCACAGAACAATTTGAGCCTTTAATTGGTGAGAAAAAGGCACTTTTAATGGATATTCTGTGGACTGTTGCAGTTGCCCCAAGCCACTGCTGCCATGAAGCGGCTGTTGATCAAGGCGGTCTACTGGACAGGCTCGGAATGCTTTTGTTCATTTACTTACATACATTTATTAAACGTACGACCCAGGTTTTCAAAAAAAATGCTGGAATTCCCCTTTAAGGAGCTGTTATACTGCAGACCTTGAAAAAAAACCCAACAATGATATAATATGATTATTACTATGTTGCAGAAATCCCTGCTACAGTTCATCCGCGGATAAACCAACAAACTGAATGTTCAAACTATACAGACTGCCGCTGCCTGTCAAACAGGTTGTCAGGAAAATAGACAGGAAGTAGTAATGGCAGCCAGATAGAATGCAAACTGACAGGCCTAATTGTTTGGGGTATAATGATCGCCGCATCTTGCATAGGAGATACACATATAATGTACATTATCTCCACAGGAGGGCTTATGATAGACTGCGGTGAAATCTCAAATGCAAACTGCCTCATCTGGTGGAACTGGAAACTGAAAAAGTAGATGAACCCTCCCTTACAGGTTTTAATGAGGCAAGAAGCAGGAGCATAAAAGTCAACACTAGCTTCCTGACAGGTTTTCATGCTAATTGAACACATGCCAGCAGGCTTACTGGTGTCAAAAGCAGATATACCCCCGGTAACTGTAATACAGTCAAGGTGAATGGTATAAATGGATACAAGAGAGAATCAAATTTTGGTTCAACCAGCTTCCTTCCGTGTGACGCCTACACA
This sequence comes from Trinectes maculatus, assembly GCA_016785345.1. Lineage (NCBI taxonomy): Eukaryota > Metazoa > Chordata > Actinopteri > Pleuronectiformes > Achiridae > Trinectes > Trinectes maculatus. Next base: position 512,113 of record JAFBJQ010000915.1, read on the forward strand.
CACTGACAACCTTTGCTACATCTGAGCTGGAACACGTATTTTGTGTGTAACCTTACAGGAAGGTTTATTTTTTTGCCGATGATAAAAGTAAGCAAACAAACAGGTTACTGGCAGCCCTCAAAAATCTCCGAAACAATTTGTGTACTGACCTTCACATGTCAAAGAGGCCTACATCAGAGACAACATTGCTCTTCTGCTGGTATTGTGTGTGTGTGTGTGTTTGTGTGTGGAAGAAATTAAAGGAAGAGCAAATCCATTATTACACATATACTGACAAAAACAGAATCCGATCAGAGAGCGAAGAGAAGCGGAGAGGAAAATAAAAGTGGCTTTGTCATTTGAATAATGGAAAGTGGATTTCTGTGATAAGTGATAAAATAGTAATGAGGATTGGATTATTGCACGGCTGACAAACTTGAAAATCATTACGTTCTAACTTGATGTTCATCAGCGACAACATAAAAGGATTGATTTTTGCGTTTTCGCCACAAAAATATCTCGTTCCAATTCTCTCCATCCTTTTCCTCTCACGCTAGCATGTGTCTATTGACATACTGAGTCCCTGACGTTTGTGAATGACAAACTGCCCCTTCAATGAAATTCTTCATAAATCACACAAATAATAGCATGAACCCTTATGCCACATTTGACAGGTAAGAGATGGATTGTGGATGCCGCAGGGGTAGCACCAAATGACGCACCCCATTTGGTGTGGAGTAGAGTTATTCAAATCGATAACTCTGTCTTGTAAAAAGAATCCACCTCCTTCCCTTGAGGTCCGGACTTGTCAGATAATGACACCTCTATTTGTTTACCTTGTCACTTTCTAATCACACTTTCCTTGCCCCCCTTCCATATACCTGCTACGAAATGTAGCCCGCACAGTGTGTTATTACTGTGAGTGCTTGCCAGTGCATGACCTGTCAAACCCTGTCTGAGGCTGCCATTTGGGATTTGAAATCAGTGTCCAGTGCTACAAACCATGAGTGACCCATGTTTAACAAAATATAATCATAATATTAATGGTTCGGTCATTTGTTTTTGAAGAAGGTGAAAGCAGTTCCTGTTTTCAGTTTCTCCAAAATTAGCACTTGATTTAGATTAGATTTACTTTATTGTCATCCCCACAATTATTCAAACTAAAAAAAAAAGATAATTTATCCGATTCACTGATCAGCCAAAATCAATGATCAACACTAAAATGTGTATCATGTTAAATTTCTGTTTTGGGTACCAGTGCAGCATAAGGTAGAGTTTACAGAAACAATTAGAATTATGAGTTCCATTTTTCAAACGTAATCTGCCATGACAATGTTAATCTGTTCATCTCAAAGTAGCACACCCAACAAATGGCTGAATGCATCGGAGGCAAAAATGCTTACTACTGCATGGAGACTCATTTTTATTAAATTGTGTTACATTGTCAAGAGGAGCGGATAAATGGGCCGAAGCGATGGCATATGCAATAACAAATTTGTCTTTGTATCAGGGGGAAGAAAGACATGTAAATTTCACTGAAGCCATCCCACTGTGGTCAGATCACATTAGGCGGCTGAAGTACAAAGGAAAGAGAGAGTGTAATAGTCGCACACTGTGTAAGATCCTCCAGGCCCACTGCACCGCATTTGGCCAAATACAAAGCTAATCGCGGAGGACAGTGTTGTGGGGGAGTCGCCGGAAAAGGGATCCACCACAGGGCAGCACGGCTCATGCTGGGTGTGATGTGTATGTGTGAAAATGTGTGTGTGTGTGACTTCGATCATGAGCTCAGACTGGGGGAGGGAGTGGGGTGTTGGGGTCAGAGCACAAGCATCACAGAGGCTTACCTCAAACGCTTGCTTTTTTTGCTGTGGAAGTGGGAGGATGCATGTGTTTGGTAAGCTTTGCCTCAAAAGCTAAAACTACACTGAGCTTTAAGCGAAGCATAAAAGACTTTTATGCCTGTTTGCTATCTGTCTGACTTTTTAAACGACAAACAAACATTTGCCGTCCTTTGTGTCTGCTCTCTCGATGTCTGCCGTCATTCCAAAGTAACTGGACTACAGAGTCTCAACTTTTTAATTACACGACATGTTCGTGTTGGAATGTCCGTTATGTAAGTTGACCAGACTTGTGCGCATGAGCATGCTGGTGTCTAGTTCCTCACAAACTGTTGTTTCGATTCAGTGATCTCTTTTATTTCCCTGTCTTTTCCACCACCAAGCGTCTCTGGCAGCATCAATATGCACACCAGGTCTATTTCTGAAACTGTGTTCAGGACTTGGGAGAATGGCCAAGAATTTGAGCCACTCCAAGAGGCTTGTCATGTTTTTGTGTGTTTTTTTTTGTTTGTTTTTTTAAATGTAGCATACCTTCACTGGATGAGGTTGAAGAGAACTCTAATCCTATGATATCGCTGACTCCTGGTGAGGAATAGAGACAAAGGCTTCCAAGCATCGCCGGTGAGTGAATGATGAGTGCAGTTGTATTTCTTTGGACCGACACCATGTTAGAAGAATGGGATTGGGAGGGAAGTAGTCATTTGCCAACTCTGACACCACGGGGAGGCATTGTCAAACACGAGTAAAAATATTGAATGAAGGATGCGAGGGAAGCGAGAACGTGAGGAAAAAGAGCAGCCTGCTGGGTCCCCTGCACCTGGGCAAAGAGGAAAAGTACCGGAGGTTGTGAATAACAAATTAATTAGAAATGGGAGCAAGATAGCGATGGATGAGGGGCCCGACCGACAGGGTCCAGAGGAAAAAAAGCCAATCACGAAGCAGTGAGCTGTGAGCCCCATCCATTATGTGGGGACTGACAAGTTACCAGCAGTCAGAGCAGGAGCTGCACTTAATAAATCAAAGCTGACAACTCCTCCTTGGCCCTATCTAAAGTACAGCTTTCCAACTTCCCCTTCCCCAGCTTCCATTAAGCTTCACCTTCTGCGGATACCAGCTCCACTGCTGCCCACCTTCCAAGGGCTTTGAAGGGACTGGATTTGTTATTCCCTTGGCTGGTCCCAAAAATACGCTCTCTTTAGTACACCGGATTACACACCGGCAGTTACAATCAGATGGTTTCAAGACTGGGCCACAGAGGTTGCTGAATCTCGTGACGTTTGAGAGGTTGAAGAAATACCAAAGAAAAAACGTCTCCAAATAAATGAGAGAGTAAATAAGAGAAACATCTTTCTTACTTGAACTAAATAGGCAAATGTTATTTCCAAGTTTATTACCTAAGGTAAACAGGGGTGTCGACATCGAATGAAACAAGAAATATTATATAACTGTTGTTTTTCCATTTATCATTTGTCAATATAGGGTGAGAGGGGGAGTTGGAGCCAGTCCTGGCTGACACTGGTGGAGGGGGGGGGGGGGGGGGGGGGGGGGGGGGGGGGGGGGGTACACACTGGCCACCAGCCAGTCAGAGGACCTCCATACAGAGACAAACAACCATTCACATGTTCTTGATGTAACACAAGTGCTAACCACTGCTACACTGTGCCAACCACAGTTAACCTGCAATTCACCAAACTATCACTGAGGCTGTCCCCAACAGCCCCCTACAGCATCCTGCCTTTATCATCCGGATGTCATCATTTATCACTGCGATGCAGCCTCTTCTGTACTTAATGAAGGAAGAGCAGCGGAAAAGTTACATTTTAATGGAAAGAAGTCTGTGCTGTCAACAGCAACATATTCAGTCACAATCAGGGTGATGGATTAGCACCTGCCAGTGATGCAGAATATCCAAACAAGTGCTTTCTTTTGGTAACTGCTCTTGTTTGTGCAAAGTAGAATGGCCTCTTCAGGAAACTCTCCCTCACACACACACACACAATAAGGAGGAAAGATTCAGTAGTGCAGATAGAAAACCTCATTGGGCTCAATTCTAATCAAATGTCCAAAAGTTAAATATCAGCTCTGGCATTTTCTCGTTTTTTACTGCATCCTCAGTTCTCATCTCAGTTACACTGTAGTGTTGTTGCTTTTCTCTATGTGTGGGAATAAAAAAGAAGCGGACTGGTAAGTGAATCTGTGACACTGACAAACACCAAACTTATTCAGAAACCTGAGAGAAACGTGTGAAAAGCAGGAGCAGGGCACTTAACCTTGAAACCGATCCAGCAGAGCTACTCACATGCCTCTAATAGACCTGGCAAATAAGACTGGGCTTCTTCACATGTACAGCTGTGAGGTTATGTAAAATCTCATTTTTAGTGCTTTGTTTAGTGGTTATAATATTCAGTGATAAAAGATAAAAAAAAAATAGAATTCCCCTGAAGTTTTGTTCACATGTGAGAGATTTTGTTGGAAGATGCTGTAGTTCGAGGTGATGGAAAGGTTAGCTTGTTTGAAACAATCATCATAACGCTGCTCCAACATTAGCGGTTGCAATAAACACATTGTTTTCACCCATGAGCTTTTAGAGCCTGTGCTGATATACTACAGTATGAACTGTATACCTGCAGCTCCCTGATAAAGGGGAGAGAGATTTCAGAGATTTACCGAACACAACAGCTCCCGGAGCGATAACGATAGCAAAGGAAAAGCTAGTGTTTCCCTATCGCAACAGAGCCTGGCGGGATAATACGAGCAGCATCATAATCTGGAGATTTTGCTCGATTTGGTAAAATGCAAACCTGGTAAGCAGACGAGGGGATGTAGAAAGGAAGAGGCAGACGATAAAGGCAAACATACAGGTGCAGACATGATCGATGACACGTTCTTATATATATGAACAAGCTCGCTCTCACAAGCTCAGGTCAATTTACAGAATCCACTTAGAGCTGATGTGTGATTCCTGCATCCACTATGACCAAAAATAACCCCTGACTTCCCTTCTTCACAGCCAGTGGTCATATACAGTAACAAACAATCCACACACATCTGCCCCTTCTCCATAGCAGTGCCGACACATAAACAGTGAATGCAGACACATTACCAGCTAATGCATTCAATGATCCTACTACTATTTCCTACTCGAGCATGGGACACTGTGAATGGCGCTCCGAGGCCATCGAATAATCCTGTCAAAGTAATGCAGCTTTTCCCTCATATTCAGACTCTATGGGAAATGCTGGAAAGTTTCAACATCAGAAAAAAAAAAAGATTATTCCTTTATTGCTGTGCTTCTGAGCAGCCTGGTGCTCTAATTTAGCAATGACCTCCTTGGCACTGAATTCAGCCGCATGTAACTCCATGCCTACCAAACCATTTTAACCCACTTATGTATACTTTAAGCCTGATACGCTCTGATGAAAAATTATTTTAGTTTTTAAAATATTTCAGATTTCATATTTAAATATTTAATTGCGGGTCTTCGTGCCACAACATTTCATCGAACACTCTTTAATGATACATTTGTATTGCACTGCACACTAAAACCGAACACAGGTGTTTCACCCTAAAATATAATATTGCACCCCCCCCAAAAAAAAACATTTCTAATTTGTTGTTTCAGGTCATGTACAAGGGATTAGAAGACATAATAATTTCCAGAGGTAGTGCTCCGCTGCACTATTCAATATCTCCATTGCTCATCCCTTCCCCGCTGATCACTGGAGGCACCACTTACTATGCATTTGCTCTCTAGGATAAACTTACTGAGGACAGATGGGACCTTCCCCATGCGAGACACGATGTCACTCCACTACATATGACATTAGCTACTTCCCTGGTTTAAGTAATTGGCATGCCAATCCCTCAGCCCAGAAGGCTAGGGGTTAGGGGGCTCTGAAGGATGCAGTTGGAATGGAGGCAACGGTTCACCAGCAGCAGGTATGCCTTCACATAGCTTTTCTGATGAGGTCCCATGTGTCCTCTGCATCTGCAGCCTCTGATAAGCATACCTCAGATGCTTCTGGGAGAGGTGGAGAAAAGAGAGAGAGAGATGCATCTTCTCAACATTTCAAAGTGAAACGAGGAGCGAACCTCTCCCACATTAATACATGGAAATCCACACACAGCCACAAGTCCATGTTAGGCTCATGGAGCGATAAATGTAGTGGTTACTGGAGATTATTCAGCTTTCCTTCGAACCAAGGTTAACTTTGGGTTAACTTCAAAACCCTGAGCGAAACTTTGCTGCAAATAAAATTAGAGTGGTGGGAATTTAAAATAAACTCTCTGCAGTCTACAGTCTGGTTTTGCTGTGTAATGTTCTTAGGTGCAAAACAAAGCTGTGAGTGTACATACTCCTGCAGGTCTGAATTGAATCCAGAAAAGTAAGAATACATCTTTGTCAGGTTTGATTCTTCCCTCCTGAGGCACTGTGACAGACAGATGGCTGCGGAGATTATGCTCGTTGGATGTGCTGCCTGCTTCCTCCCTTAAGTCGCTGTGTTTGATGTTACAAGGCCGACACTTCCAAAATAATAATGCGCACACGGTCTAACTCATGCATTATGAAGACAGAAAGGAAACAGCTGCAGCACATCAGCAGCAATAACAACATTAGCTTCAGCATGAAAAACAACAGTGACAACGGCCTTGGTTATAGTGTTTGACTCCTACCAGAACTTTCCTTGTATTTTCCTCTCTGCTTTGTCTGATTCTGTAGCATGACAACACCAGCACGACACCATCACCAATGAATGCTATAGTAGAATTTAATTCAAGATGCTAGGATGCTGATGTTTAATACTGAAAACATGTTGTTTGAGAAACAGCTCAATTTTAGCAGCTGTTTTTTTCACCCCCTGAGTCTGACTGAACCTAAAATTTAATCACTTGCAGGAAAATCATCATAAAACACTGAATTGAATTCTCTGAGTTTTTGGATTTTGCATAGTTGAGTTGTGGCACATTGCAACTTCTTTTAATCGTCTCTTGCAGCTGACAGTGTTGATATTTTTTTAAACTTGTGGCTCTCAGGGCAGTTGAATTGTAGTTGAATGGCCGCAAAAGAAATGACAACAATATGCTCACGTTCAAACAAATGACCTGAAATGGGTTAGGGTCTTGATTGAACTCTTATTGGACTCTTATATATGGACTCTATATTAATTTTCCAGGTATATACCACACTGTGGTTGTTTTTGATTTTGTTGGGGGTTGCACTGGACCTTGTGCGCCACAGAATTATCATTTTGTTTCCTTATTAAACATCTTCTGGAATAAATGTTCTCTCTTATACACCTGCACTAATCCTTCAGCTGTGGTAAAAGGCTGATTTAGCATTAATTATGGAACGCAGTCAATTTGAATCATTCAGTAAGACAAACTGAGAAAAGGTCAGTGCCCTCATCCTTTCAGGTCCCCCCCTCACTGCCACGTGACTTTGCCACCGTTCCAGAGTAAATGTCTGGCGTAATTAAAACATGGCCGAGGTGATTCTCTGCGAACACCTGTGCAATCATAAATCCAGTTGAACCGCGGTGGCACGGCGGGAGAGAGGGGGAGAGAGGGAGGAGAGGTAGAGGGTTTGTGTGTGTGTGTGTGTGTGTGTAGGTGATAAGGTGTTCTTGTGGGATCATTTCCATTCTTCTACCACCATCTCTGGGCTGCAACATCCTTGACCCGCTTGTCAGCAATCCATCATGATGGCTGAGTGACGGTCCCAGTGCATCTCTTAACCTTCTTTTAATCAACCTGTCTCTCTGCATCACCTTAAACATAAGAGGCGGCTGGCGGGGGGGCAGGGGGTGGGGGGGGCATTTGTATTCGCATTACGGGTGGACGGCCTCTCCTTGAGAAGACCACCAGATTCATCAGTGTGATAAAGTGGTGCGTGTCTCTTAAAGGAAGCCTTGGAAAGGAAGAGAGGCAGAGAGAAAGAATAATATAATGACAGGACAAAAAGATCTTGCCCATTCCTGGGCTGTCAGGGTGTCGTGTCAGTGATGGTGTTTGTGTAATGTCGTGATAATTTGTTAAAAAGTAATAATCAGCAATCAGCGACTTGTGACAAAATAAGAAAAACAGTTTATGATACATGGCAGGATACTAACTAACAACTTGCTAATTACCATTAAGATGCGCTACTTCGAATGAAAATCCACCCAGTAGTTGGAGACAAAAAACAACATCACATCTTCTCATCCTATAGGAATCATGTATTTCTGATGCTGTAATTGTTGATGGACCATTGGCATGCCCATCTTCACTTGCAGGGACACACAGTTTCATCTCTTGACCACCTCTTCTGCACTGACACAAAGACTTGCCATTCCTGGACTAACGCTGCTGTTGTACCCAAAGAACAACCCAGCACATATAAATATTTTTACACTTAAATCACTCCCTGCTTAAGCGGCCCGTCCTGCTGCTGTCGGCCCTTTCAACAGACTTCAACCGAACAAGCGCCGCGGTTTTTTATCTGCGATTTCAGACAGCAACAGGCTGGTTCCCACTCGCGGTCTCCGCCTACCTGTCATCTCTGATCAGCTCCAGCAGAGCTTCTGTTTTACCTCCTGCCAACCCCGAATCTTTATGACTCACCCTCAGCTTCCTCATCCTCTAGGCTTCACATCAAGAGCGCACACAGCGTTCTTCATGCCAAATAACTCTCACACTTGACTATAAACAGAGGCCAATCCCTAACCCAGCCCACCCACTCAGGAGGAGACGGCGAAAAGCATTTGCTCCACTGTCCCTAAAGAATACTGAGCTCCATTACAGGTTGAAGGTCAATGTTCTACCTAACAGGCTTTGTTGTCACAGGGGTGGGCCCACTTCCTCGCCCAGGGGGATTGAATCATGCAAAAAGCTCCTTCTCTTGACATAAAATCAGTTTTAGAGACACTACAGCGCCATTAAGAGAGCTATTATCAGGGAGAGCTGATAATAAAAGCAACTGTTTTTTTTTAATAAAAACACAAGTGTAGAATTCGTCTGGAATGAAACGTAATAGAAAAGGCTTTTAGCGGACTTTATTAGCGCATTTAGTCAATTGGTAAACAACCATCATCCCCCTAGATCTTCATCTTTTTACATTAAGACACTAAAATCCAACCCAGGCATTTTCCCCGTGTCCTTTCATTGTGCCCAAGGACAAGTCTCACCACAACACCGGACCCACCGCTCGTAAACAAAGAGAGAGAGAGAGCGCCGCAGACGTGCTTCATACCTCAGCTCACTCAACATACCCGAGCGACTGAAGAAGCTGAGAAATCATGAAAAAAAAAAAAAAACTATATTTCATACAATAAATACCACCGCAGTCTTACTCACCTTCGACTGTGATAATCTAAGTAGCGGCTAATTGATTAACTGCTGGAAACTAAAAGGAAGGAAAAGGTCAAGGTATGGTACAATGGAAAGGACAAACATCGCAGGCAGTCAGGAAAGGTCACAGCCCCTTTGCCTCTCTAAAGAAAGGAGCGGTGGATGAGCTAACAAGGATCCCAGGGGAGCCACAGTCTGAGTAATTTTGGGGCAGACGGGAGTCTCGTCTAAATATAAGTAGTCAAGCTGTGCTGGCTGGCACATGTTAAAGATCAAGTCTTGAGACAATGTTGAAATTCAGGTCAGTAGACGACGGCTTTGCTCTAAGCTGTATTCTCTTCCTAACACTGTATTTGGCAACATTTTTTTGTGAACATGCTAAAATGTAGATTTTTCGTTAGCAAGCTATATAGCACTCGCTTAATTATCTTTAGAATAGGCTTAATTATCTTTTATTTATAAAAGATAATGAATATATAAATAGACATGTGATGTTATATATGATGTGCTGGGCTGAAAATAATTTATTTTATTATTATCTTTTGGAATAATGTAATTTCAACATATTTTGCATTTCTGATTTCTCGTTTTGATGGTCACTGTCTTCTCTGTTGTATCTGGCATTAATTTACATTACTATTCTACCTGTCTACTTTTTTGATGCTCCTTCTTGGATAGTAATGGAACAAATCATCATTCAGGTCATATGTGACGTGATGGCAGTGATCAGTAATGAGTTTCCTTTCAGAATTAATTTGTACATTAATTTGAAATTGCAGCAGCGCGTCTTTTCTTTGCAATGGTCATTTGTATGGTGAGTAATTAATTTGTGTGGTTGTGTGGTTGATAAGACATTTACAACACACACATTTTTGTATGATTTGGAACTAGGAAAAAAAATCCTTTTATTTGTGACTGTGCTGATGTCAGCTGATGTCTGACGACAACACGCCCCTTTTTCCTGACCCTGGCGAAAACGCGATGAAGTGAAATGGCGATGACAGCTAGATTCTTGCGAAACCTGGCCAATCGTTGCTTGTTAACTCATGGAGAATGAAACAAGACTAATGAAGACTTCAAGGGCAAAGAAAAAAACATTTAATAACCGAAATCCCGACTCTTGCAAGGACTCTGTGTTGAACGAGCCTGACGTTCGCATCGCATTGCTTTCACTTTTACAGTCAGTCTCCACTCTAGTGCCGGGCAGGCCCCTGTTGGCACACAGGCATTAAGTATTCTTTCATGAAAGTGCTGTTTCTCCCATGAGTGTCGGAGCTCTATTCAAGGTACAAAGGGGAGATGGTGTCTGCAGTCCCGATTCAACGATGGGCCCTCCATAAGATGAAAGGACCTTGGGAGTCAAACTGCACCAAATACTGGGTTTAGTAGACAGCAGTTAACCGACAAGACTCCCCAGGGACATTTGGGTCTGACTTGTCAGCCTGATATACTTCATGTTGCCATTTGCACTTTCACCAAGGGATTATTTTTCTACCTATTAGGCCTCCAGAGGCTCTCCTTTCAGGCTGCAGACGATGGAGTGAAAACCTGTGGGTGTTGCAGGTTTCACAGGAATACAAATCTAGGGCAGAACATCATCTGACCCCAAGCTGTAGCCATATTCAAGCCCTGAAGCACACTTTCTACAAACATGCGCCGTAAGAAATATGCACTCTTACATATTTCTTTCTGTATATTGAAGAGATTGAAGTGGAAATATGAATGGAATTACAAAAACAGACTGATAACATGACACATATATGCACTGTAACATATTATATAACATAAATGTACACATATTCTAACAGTAATTTATATGAAAATCAAAGCTTTTCAGATTGTCATGTTAGCAGTCTATTTGTGCTACAGTAAAATAACCATAACCATACTGATGAGCAATTCAATTGTTTTTCCAGATGTATATGGTTTGAACTAAATATTTAAAAATCAATAGATACACAACATATGAAATACAGAAGTGATTAGAGGTATGAACTTCATTTAATTTACTAAACATATACTTGTATTTTATGAGTTTTTATTTCGCTTGTATCGTCTTTCTGACACCTCAGCAGCTGACACTGCTGTTTTACATTATTTTTTTTTTACAGTGTGGACGCAATCATAAACATACACACATGCACACATGGCTGCAAGTGCCAGTGTTCAGAAAAAATTCAGGACTTATCGCTAAATTAGCTTAGCTGACTACGGCATAATCTGACACCTTCTGCCAGACTTGCAACTCCAACCTTTTTTATTGTTTGCTTCATGGTTTTATAAAGGTATTTTAGGAGTGCTCCGGGAGCGGCACATACTGCATTTGCTGACACTTGTATATTTTAGAAAGCGTCAGGGCTGCAGATCAAGACGTGAGAAGGTGTGCTGGGGAGGTGGGGTGGGGGTGTAATAACATGACACATAATATTAGTCCTATGACTAATGCACTGCCAGAATACAGCAACACTTCCTTTGTTCATGAGGAATGAGTTGTTTATGTAGTGGTTTTCAGAAGTTAATGTCAGACTTCTGTAGATTAGGAAGGACGACCCTCTGACAGTCTGATGATCATTCACTGCCATGACTCATCAATCAGATCCGAGGTGACAAGAGATACAGGCTGCTTGATTGATACTATGTGTCACTGTGCTGTGAACAGAATTCGATTCAGATGGTGACTGAGAGCCTCTGGGAAGTTAGTCAATATGTTGCTTGCCAAACTGTAATTAGCCCAGTGGGTCATTCGTGCTGCGGTAAGGTGACACTGGGAGTCAGTCGCCAACTTCCATATGTGCTTCGGTTGTGAAAAGTTATTTTGTCAAAAGTGTGTGATATATGTTAGCTAGTAATAATAACAATGATATTCTGCTTTAAAACATAATAATCACATCATACGTTTTACTGCTGGCAGCTCCATTATCGTCAATGTACGTTTTCAAATAGCTTTTTGTCGTGTTTCTTTCTTTAAGAAACGAAAAGAAAATGTGAAATGAGTTGCTGAAAAAACTTCTTTTAACCCCGTCAACTGAGTAACTTGTCATAGGCTGAATTCATAAACTGCTATGGCACAGAAGCACTCTATTGATAATCTGCAATGCACATTTCTCTTTAAAATGCTGGATGCTGCAGACGCTGCCGTTTCTCCACAGTTCTATTTAAGATACAAAGGGCATCAGACACAAGGGTATGAGCGATTTGTGCAGTTAAAATCAAAAATTCTTTGCTGGGAAATATGTTTATATATATATATATATAAAAGACTATTAAATGCTTTGCGTGGGTTCTGAAAAAATAAGCTCAGGCAGAATTCTTCAATCCAAAAGGATGCTGTTGAACTCAGTAATGGACAAGGAGGAACAAGAGGAACAGAGATCATATTTATGGGATGAAACATGCAGATTCATGCGTGTTCCTGCACACGCACACAACAAAGAGCTCTCTCTCCAGACAGTAGAGTGAAGGCATGTAATTATTGCTTCAATGGCCGACCATGTGTTTATCAGAATGTTAATGTATGCATAATAACAGGCTCCGCAACGCCTGCAAAAATGTCAGGGCTGTCTGCCCGTCAATCAAGCCTCAAAATAGAGCTGCAAATAAGTATTCACCAATTCTTGCTAAATGACAGGCATAGCGCCCTCATAGCCTTTAAGCTGACAAATATCAGGCCAGTGCACAGAGTGGAAATATAGTATCAGCATGGTGAGTAGGTGGTCATTTGGGCTGAGGGAAACCACCACCTGAATGCACGGAGCACCTGAACTGAGCATTACAATGATAATACAAATACAAGGAGCAGTCAAACAGACAGGGGATGGGCTATTAAACATTCACCTGAGATTCCAGGGAAAGCATCAATGAGTTACATACTTGTAGCCAATATTGATTACCTGAGAACACACTCCCATCATTTACAAAGAAAAAACAACAACAAGTAGGAACAAGGAATTAAAGAAAATCAAGGGTTGAATCATTCATAAACCCTAATGCCTTATGTTAGGAAATAAAGCCTAAAGTTCCAAAACCTCTATTTTTTAAAATGCATTTCTGCTAGATATCGGTTAACGGCATGTAGATGTGGAGCGTCTGCAAAGTCAGTATACCTGCAGCAAACTTCGACTGCTTTTAGGTGAAACTGCCTCGTCAGGGATATCCTATCCCAAATGACTCTTTGCCTTAGAAATAGTTTCGCGAGCTTTAGCACTGGATCAGAATGTAACGGTAAATCAGGACGACGAAACAACGGCCATTGGAGGATTCTTTCTAAAAGGGCTTCAAAAGAAATAAAATAAAATAAACAGAGTGAGATAACCAACTACCTTTTTCCAGCGCCCCCTCTACACTAGTGGTCGATAAAACAGGTAACAGCATGGCAGTATTTAATTCCTTCGCCTTATTAAGGAGTAGAACCCGATTATCCTCGTCTTTAGGGCAGAGTTTTGTCAGATCCGTTGAAAAAGACTATTCGAGGGCTAAGGTGAATAAGGGAAATGAGGACAGGGGAGAGAGATACTTGTTGGGCTCAGTGTGCATGGACCTCAGTGTGTGTCCATAAACCCCAAAGACTTATCACTGTAAGACTGTAGCCACTGTCTAGACCGCACATAGTGTGGGATTACAAACAAGGTGTGACGATGACCTCCTTCCAATAGACATGTGAGGTGCAAAGGAAGGTGGGCGGACAGACAGGCGGACATACAGGCGGACAGACATACATATACAAAGAGTCATCACAATGTGGCTTATTGATGCAGAGATGCTGCTTCCAAATTTATCGTCTGCGAGACAATATGTCTCATCAGAGATGTTTAACACACACTAACCGTCAATGACCTCAGCAAAGTTCAACCGGACCTTTTGGGGGGTGGGGGGTGATGCATCAATGCAGCGGTTACATCACAGTGAGACATCGGCTTTATTAAGAAATCCCAAGCTCGATTTACAACGGCGAGGGAGGAGCCACAGCTCATCAAACGCACAATAAATCTGTCGTTAAAACTGGAGTTGGGAGAACATTGCTGCCATTCCTTTCACTGACTGGCTGCCTGCCACCACAATGCAATGCATCTCAGCCTCCATGTCGTTTATTCCTCTCTCATATCACCTAGATTGCCCAGAGCAAACCTTTAACCAAATTATGATGGACACTGAACAGTTCACGCTGCGGGGCCACAGCTGTAATCGCGAAGGAGATTGATTAGATTTGGAACTGACTATTCCTCTGTTCCTCTCCTGTTATAGCAACAAAGAGCTGTGGCTCTCGCTAGTCAGCGGCGAGGACGCGGCGAGCGCAATCTCACCAATGTAAATCTTTGAACAGTGAGGTCACCTGCACGGTTTTAAGAGAATTAATGCCAGGGCCTCGGGGATGGGATGGCGCGTTCGTCTGTAAGAGTGAACGCCACCAAACAGAGTTAACCGAGCAGAATCGTCTCACAATAATCGATTCTTAATTTCATGCTGAGCGCCTCAGATTAATCTGTGCACCAAGGAGAAGAGGGTGAGCTTTGATTCTGGTCGGTGTTACTGCTCTGCTTGTTAAATGCAAAAGAGGCACTGGGGGTAGAACTGTACTGTAAAATGATGGATGGAGCTTGTTTATGGTGTTCAGCGATACACAAAACTCAAACCGGATGCCTGTAGGAGTTTTTGTACTAAAAAAAAAATCATTGCAATGATAATAAAGAGACTCCTAATGGATGACTTTAACTGCAGAGGAAATAATGGCACTCTGTCGGGCCGAATTTAAAAATATGCTTTGCAAAGCCATGGTCAATCTTGGCAGCTTCAAATTGGATGAGCACTAAGGTGCAGTGGTAATAGTAGTGGAAATTGCATTATGCATCGCAAACACACAGAGAGCCTGAAAATGATTTTCTCTACAGATGTTTAGCAGTATGTCCTGCCATGCATTTAAATGTCCTCATCTCACAGAGCGACGGGAGATTTATGAGCTTTTTCGGTGTATAATCAGCAATATCCAAGTCAGATCAGTATGCCTCAGTAAACAGTTTATTGAATCAAAACAAGCAGATCCCCCCCCTTAATAACAGTGTTCAGGAGGCAAACACTGACAGCATCCGCGGCACTGAGATACTGATATGTTACGTATCGTCTTATACAAGTCTAATCAGTCCAATCCGGTGCGACCTTGTTGGCAGCAACCTTCAAACTGTTTAAAAGACAGACAAACACACCCACGCGCGCACACACACACAAATACGATCAGGCTCGGGACACCGTTTCTAATCACTGGGGCCAATCTGGGGGGAAACAATCACCCAGTTAATTGAGAGCAGTTTAGCAGATGAGTGTATCAAACGCACACAAACACATAGCAGGAAGGGAGCTCACAGGGACGTCTTAGTTATTTACTAAGTCATTTCTCTTATCACTTAGGCTTTGTAAACAGCCAGTGGGGAGGTAATGCAATCTCTGGTGCTGCTCACTCAAGTCTCAGATCAGTGAGGGGAAAAAGAGAGAGAGAGAGAGAGAGAGAGAGAGAGAGAGCAAGAAAGGCACATCCCCAGTCCCCTAGTCCATCATTCATGACAAAGTAGCTACCACTTGAGGTGTCGTAGAAAATGAAGCCTTTATGTAACAGCCTTCTTTCAACTTCTATTTATGACAGTTGTTGAGGTTCTTTTTTTCCCCACGTGATGATCCAGATGCTGAGGGAGGAAATGCACAAATTATAGGCCTGTGTGAGTGTGTGTGAGTGTGTGTGTTGAGTAGTAACCGTCAGTCAGCAGCCTGACACAGACGTTCCTATCAAAGGCTGATTTAGTCGCTGACCTTGTGTAATCGAATCATAACTAATTTTAATTAGCAGTCAGGGTGTGGAACCACCCACCTTGTAGAGAGGAGTGTGTCTACAGTTCGAGATGCTCACGGCCCTGCTGACATTTTCACTGCTTGTCAACTGAGATCTTCAGACGGTAAATGAATCAATCATTCCATGCATAAAGTGGAAATAATGAGACATGCAATGACTTTCCGCTTTTGGAACAAAGACTGAGGTGATGTAAAACTGGGCCAAGATTACGCGGTTATAGAAAACTCATCCGAATGAAAACATGGCAATTGTTTTTTTCTCCGTACTTTTTCGTCCATTCCTAAAACGTATGATCACTCTACATTATCACAAAAACAATTTGCTCTTTCAACTGAAGAGGTGGTAAATGATTTACTGCATTTTTATGAGGCAACATAAAAATTCTCCTTCTGAACACTTTTGAATACTTGGAAAAGAATAGCACGAAAAAAGAAAGTTCACCAACAACAACAATGCAGCATTCAATCAGCCGTTAGAAAATACTGGTTACTGAAATTGGCAAGATGGGTCGCTCCATTTACCAACCCCCCACTTCTCTCACCATCACCACCAAAGCCCCACCACCACATTCCACCGCACATGTAGGGATCTGGGATAATGCCTTCTTTTCACATAATACAAAGATAAGCATGCTATCTCACACCAGTATCTGTCAAGTGCCATTAGTTTCCCAGCTATCCCATTTTCCTCTGTGGATCCATACTATCTGCCTGGTAATGATAAAGTCACAATAATTGATAGCTTTTTGGCTGGTTGCAGATAATCTTCACTGGAGAACGGTCATTGGTGTTCCACCACTTCAAATCCTCATGCTGCGTTTCTAACTCTGCTTTATTGCATTTAATGCACACAACAGTAAATATGATCTTCAATTTATTTAACAGTGCCTTCTCTACTCTGCATTTCAGGGTGTGGGAGAACATAAGAACATGAGATGAAAACAAAAGAATGAGCAAAGAAATACAAAAAAAATAATTATTTTATATATATTATTATTATATATAAAATAATTAACACTGAAATCAGACGTTCTTACTTCAGACAGGCAGGTGCAATTAAAATTACATTTTGACATTACAAAACACCAAAGACTTGAGCCATGATTAAAATAAACATGACTTCTTCATAAACTGACAGACTACCGGTAATTAAAATCTTCACAGTCCTTACTGGAGCTTAAGAATAAAAACACTCCTCCATTCAACTCACAGTGCTGGGTGGACAGAATTAGATATTTCTGCCGTCAAGTGTTTGATGCAACATCCACTGAGTACCATCAAAATGATGAGGGCTGTACATGTGGACCCGTCTAATCAGCCGCTGCTAAATGGATAGAAGCTTAATCATTGCATAAAGATATGATCTCTGCATCTACAAAGCCATTAGAGCAAAGCAAGTCCGTCACACATAGCTCGCCCCACATAGAATTCCCCCATCAACATGCCTGATTCACTTATTGCCATAGCAACTTACAACAAGTACTCCCAGCTCACGGTGAAGATTTGGAGTTGACACAGTAAAGACTAAATTTACGGTGGGAATCTGCTATTTCATGTCCTCTCAAATCAAACAGTTAAAATAGGAGTTGTATACTTGTTCTTTTATAGAGCTGTAGGTTTTTAAAAATAAAATGCCACATCTTGCTGCATTTAAAGAACTAATCAGTTATGCTTGTTGGCAATTGCTGAACAAGGAGCAGATGCTGCAAACTGTGTTTTGTTGATACAATTCGAGGCAGCTTTTAAACAGCAAAATGTGCAGTGGGTGATCAAAAACAAAAAGAAAGAACTGACATGGTGTAACAAAGGGATAAACGACACAGTTATTGAGGACAGCAACAAGACAACAAGTTAGCTTTAAACTTTAGCAATAATCCACAACTTGAAAAGCCAAAGAATGTTTTCACTCCCATTTAGCAATATAGCAATGTGATGGTAAAGTGGGCTGTCGGATGCTAATAAATCCCTTCCGTTACAAAAGGACCTTGAAGCTCTTTCAACTGACACTTACCAGGGATAGCACTGAGAACCAAGAGAATAGACTTACATAAACAAATTAAACTCTATTCTCCAGTGTAATCCTACTTAACGTTGGTGCTCTTGGGATACTTTGTTATAAATGAATAGGTATTTGTCAGTATCTTTGAGATCCCTCTCCCTCAAAAGAAGATGTAAAGAGTAGCAGCTTCCCTTGACGGGACGCTCGGTCCTTTTGTTCAGCAAGGACAAGAACTCATCTGTCTTCTGCCCATTTGAATTCACTATTAGAGCTGAGCTCTCACTTAAAGCTTAGTGCGTATTTGATAAACACTGCAATGAATGCAACCATTAAATTACTTGCGAACAAATCTTCTAGGCAGAACTCTCATTATCAAAACTCGGAGCTGCAAATAAGGTTACATCCCTTGCTTGTGAGTAACCATGACGCTAAATGAATTGTTTGTTTGTTTTTCTTTTTTTTATGGAAAACCGCAGCGCTTGACTGTGGGCTTTGGAGAGCCGATACTATTGAACTCAACTGTGATTGACTTTTAAAAGCGGCTTCAAGATAATGGCTCCTCGTTTGTAGACAAATTGGTTTGGCAAATTCAAAGCTAATCGCACAGGCCACATGTGAAAAACCTGGATCCTCTCAAAGCATCTATCCAAACCACCAGAACACAACCATCAGGGAACTACAGAAAGAGAACTCATATTACTGACAGCACTTCAACAATTCAAATAATGTTTTTTTTTTATGGCATGGTTAGCAAAGATTAGTTCTCTCATGCGGTAAGGGACAACAGAAGCAATGTTGGTGGAGCTCATTTTCCCTGCTCTTCAATGTTCCCTTGAAACAAGATATATTGAGAGGGGGTGGGGTGGGACGGGGGGGATTATTCCCTTGCTGTGGCATGTATATGCCCAGAAAGACCTTCACATTGCCCCAGAAGGAAAGATAACACCACAGAATGCTGCAGTCATCCTATTGTCTCATGAGCATCATGAGATTTACAATTAAAACATAAACCAGCAGAAGCATTCACAAAAAGGCATCATGAGAAACTTTGGCAAAAACAACTATAATATTGCAGGGAGTAAAATTATAGCTGTCAGAACTCTCAATAAACAAACCCAAAATGTTGTTTTTTATCCACTTCTTCTTTTTTCTCCACTGATTATACTGTTTATACGCCAGATGTGCTGTAGCCTCTATTTCATTCTCCTACAATATTTTTAGGGGATTTGTTTTCATTGTTTGCCAGCTAAAACTGTCTGACACAGAAAATATTAGTAGGCAGGTATGTTCAGGAGGAAAAAAAAACAATGTTGCTGACTGACCCCTCTGGTGGCTACACCAATCAAAGTGCGGGGCTCCTGGCAATGATGGGTAACTTTGCAGCCAAGTGCATTCGTCAGTGCAAGTCAAGGCACTTTTCATTGAACAAGACATCTCATCCTATCAAAGTCAACACTGAGCCAATTGGTGTTTCGGTTCTCTGAAATTGCCCTTTTGCCACAATGCTGAGACCCTTTGTTTCCAACAGCGCACATATGACAAATACACGTTGGTGAAATATCATTAGTCGTATTTTGCTAATAATAAAAAGAGTATGTTGTTGTTGTAGCAACACATTGTATTCCCTTTGCTACAGTGTGAATGTGAGTTTTGAATTGTATCACATCCATTCCTACATATTCAATCCATATCCTGCTTGTCTTCAAGGCATCTCCTTATCATCCTGGTTACTGTCCACTAAACAGGTGCTGAAGACTGAACCCGCAATCTGCATAAATGTTTGGCTTCTTGTAGTTTATGAATCAGTGTAGAAAGAACCACATTAAATTTACTTCACAGCTGCAAACTTGAAGAAGAGGCCATCAAACAGGATGAGTAATATGTGAGTAATATAAATGAACACTAGGTGCTAACTTCAGATTCTACATGGTGGAGTGAGGGTCCAGTCCAGTTTGTACCTTCCCGTCCAGTAATGTGGACTTGCTAGGTGGATTAGCAAAGGTCCTAAGCTGAGTGCTACAGATTGTCAGGATTTAGGGATTTGGTAGGGAAGGATTGACGGTAGTGTGTGTAGATCGGGTGGATATTGAGAGCAGATGGCTGTGATTTGGGCATGATTATCCAGCCGCTATTGTCACTGATCTCCATCATCCTGTTTCAATTTCTCAGGGAGTGCAGCCCCTATGCAGTGAGTCCAACTTCCCCAATCCCAGGCAATGAACTCTGTTAACGGGAAAGATTAAATGTACCCCTGCCCTGGTGTGTGCACTGCCTCTGTCTCTCCCCGGACCTGATGACGCTTATGTGACGTTGACATCATCATTTTAGCAAATCTTATGAAACACCTGCTGTGAGAGCTTCTCAACTAAATAAACAAGATTTACTTTTCTGTTTCAATGTGTTTATAACTGTGTCCACCACAAAATAGTTATCATAGGAATTTCAGATGTACTCTTACGTGCGAGGGCCGTTAACATCAACGCAAATCAGAAAGTTAGATCACAGTCATCCTGACGTAGGAAAAAAAATCTGCTTTAGAGAAGGTCTGCCAAGGGACAGGGGCCAAAACAACGTGCCAAAGGAGGAAATTAATTTGAAGCTATGGCAAGTAGCGAGTGTTGGAAGGCAAACAATATTAATCTCAAACATGAGCATATGTCATCAGGGTGTTTCTTGGCACTGTGAAGTCCATTAACAGCCAGTTCCTATCAAGTGTGATGGTTTGTCCAAAGCCTAGGTCACAATAAGGTCAACCAATCTTTCTCACACGGCACATTTAAAACAAGGTTAATCCTGGTGCTGTCTGTGCTTTATAGAGGGCGCACTAATCTGAGTGCGCCATTAAAAGCCTCGGGAAGGTTAACCCAGAAGCTTTACAACAGACCCACTTTGAAATGCCCTCTTTGAACGAGATGCCAACACACACAATCACATGCACACCTGTATCGACACACATTTTAGCCTTGGGTGATGGAAAGAAGAAAACAGTGGTAACATTTGCTTTGTTTCCGTTTAATTCTTTGTGGTTAGAATCTCAAAGTTAATCTATGTTCTTCCAACTTTGTTTTCCACTACCTAACATTCATTTTCACGCTTCCCTCCCTCTAATTACTACAGCATCAAATTGAATAGCTACAGGACAAATTAATTGAATCAATTTAAAGCAGTAACAGTTTTTTTTCAGCCTCTTTCAGATTTTTTTTAATGAAAAGAAAATTACCAAAAATAAATAAAATAAGACATGCCTTAATTTAACCACTCTATTAAACCTCTGGCAATTTCATCGACAAATTCCCTTGAAATAAAATATAAAACGTTCAGATTGGGTTTAGGTTTATTGAAGAGTCTAAATTGACTGTAGGTATAAATGGTTGTTTGTCTCTGTGTGTTGCTCTGTGATAGGCTGGTGACCTGTCAAGGTCGTACCCTGCATCTCACCCAATGTCACATGGGATTGGGTGCCAGTGGTATAGATAATAAATAGATGGATTTACATGAATGTTGGTATTGCTAGTGTTTCTCACTGTCCAGTTTTTATGACAGAACCCTCTGTGAAAAAAAAGCTGCTGAGGTGTGGAGGCGTAAGTGAGACTCCCAATACAACAAACCATTAACAAACCCCCCCCCACATCCAATTTGATATCCATCCTAGGCCATGTGAAGGGAGCTGTCATGGGTGCGTATTTGTACTCGGGCTGATATAGAAGGCCCAGGGCAAGTGACAAACACAGCAGCTCTAAATTTGGAGTCAGTGGCACCTTAATAATGAGAGTGTGGACACAATAGGGCACAGAGGGGAAAGAGTGCAACCTCCCCACTGTGTGGTTGGCTATGTTATATCTTGTCTATGTAACTGCCATGTTGCTGCTTGAGTCGAACAAAAGTAAACACATGGGTTTCAAGTAGTAGCTGCCAAGTCTCCTGTTGTCTGAGACATGCTTTTGCCTTTATACTTTTCTTTCTTTGCCTCATTTCAGTGCCACTGTCATTCTCTCATACAGTTGTTTACTCACCACGCAGATTATTCTTAAAGCTTGAGCCAACTGTTTCACTTTCAACACATCCAGTAAACAACACGAGCCGTTTTCTGCAAAGGTACAGCTTCCAGTAAACATTTTATGGGCTTGATTCGCTTATCTTCCCCGGTTTTATCACAGGACTTTGCGTTTTGCATGCCCAGCTTTTTCAACGGGGAAAACGGGACAGGAACATTTAACATCTGTTTTCATGAGTCAGAGGAGACTCGGAGGAGCGCTTCCAGTTTCATGCAAATTCGGTCCGAAGAGATGGAAGAAATGCAAATCCGTGAAACAATGCATCTGCCAGTTGCTACACAAACCGGGAAAAAAACAATGCTAATGACGCATTATTAAGCGGAGGTCAACATTTCACTTCGCTTAGGGCTACTCTTCCCCAAAGTATGATATGATATGGCGGAGAGGGACGCCCGTATAAAAGCTTCGGGCAGTTTTTGTCGGTTTTGTTTTCCGCCTCGGGAAGGCACTCTAACTCTGTGCTATTCGAATAGAAGCATCATGCTAATGAGAGCCTGCCCTGTGAAGAATACATTTGCTGTTGGAAAACATTTTGGCTTCTGCCTTGGGAGCTAATTGAGTACTCTGACAATGCAGTGCTTGGCTGGTTCACGCACACACAGAGGTGGAAAATTCAATTTCGCAGCAGGTTCAGCGCGCTCTGCGAGGAGGAGCGAAAGTAAAAGGGGTGCCTGGATTAAAGAGTCTGAGCTGGCTCTGTGGCTCCGTGTCTGGCTCAGTGGGCATTTTCTTTTCATTATACTGTTGTGTTATATTGTTTTATTGACCAACTGACAGTGAAACCTGATGTGTAAATATGCAACACAGTGCCTGTCTGAGGGTTTTAAGACTACGTGCTACCAGTCTACCTCAATTTATAGAGAAACATAACTCTATGTGTACGTGAAACACTATGGTCGAGTTAGTTGCGTTAGAGTTAGGGTGGCTCTGATCACATGGAGCACACAGCACTAGTGACTTCCTTGGTTACCACTTTTACTGCTTTTGACCCGGCCAAACAACACTACCATCATAATCTCCCTTTTTCCCCACCAGACAATTCTGTCTGTCCAATAAAGTGTACCTCTGCACCTGGAGGCAAGAGTGGCGCAGTTGTGCTTTTCCTAAGTTCCACTATTTTTGCCAAAATTTCAATGTGTGTTATTGAAAAAACAAAAGCATCTAGAGGCCACAGGTGTACAAGTTCTCAATAGGCACTTGTATTTTTCATTAAAAGTATTTTTTTCCCATTTTCTTAGTAAGACAATCATAAACATGCAACAAGTAATTTGTCCGTTTTATTGTTTGTTCGTATTTGCCTCAAGTGCAAACGACAATGTTAACCATATATCTTTTTGGTATAGTAGCTACCAAATTACTTTCTACTCTTAAAGAGCATACCTTAATTAAGGCTGACACATGGAAAGCTTCTTAATGAAGCGTCTATATGTTATAAACACAATGCTGGACAGTAAGAGAAGTACACTGATACGGATAATGTGCCTAATTAGAGTAATCAGGGTATTGTTTCTGAGTTGAAGGTAATTTCCAGTGACATACAGCCTCACAGAGATAACTGCGATGAAGTTGGTTTTGTGTGCTTGTACTTCCTTCACTAATTTCATTCTTTTTTTTTATTCATCTGTGCTACATTTAGATGACCCTGTTAAAATGTAGCCAAAGAAAAGAGAAAACTTTGACATGTGCAGTGAGGAGGAACGGACTGAGCGGACTAGTTGTAAGCATAAGCAGTTATTTTAAGGTATTAGTACATTTATTTGAGCACAATTTTAAGTACTCTTTCCAGTCTTGATGGATTAATAATAATAATAACAGGGTGCTCAGTGAAACTAACAGGGGGGTCTTCTCCACGTGAGTGTCCGTACAACCCCTTTACAATATGTGCACTTGTACAATGCCTGTACAATCTAATTGTATATTGCAAGTGGCAGAGGGACCCAGCTGGTGCCACTGAAGCGGCCTTTGACCCGGACTCAGCACTGGGGTCAGTCCCAGTCAAAGACGATTGCTCTCTATGCCTGTCTTGCTGATGCAGCTCAGACAGAGGGCAAAAGAAGTGGCAGTGAGAGGCCCCAAGAAACCGACTTCTCACATTCGCACCATAAACACAGCGCACACACATACTCACTGAAATATTCAGAATGACGCCACGTGCAATTAATTGTTAATTAATCCTGGCTTTACTTTAAGAATGAATGATTATTTTACGAAAAGTCATTTTACCATTAAAAAAAAGTACTATGCTTGTTTATTTTTGTGTCTACCTGCACTGGGTTAGATCAAACTGATCAAGTATAATCAGCAGTTTCAGATCGGCGATGCTCTACTGGTGTTGCTGACTGATCTTGACAAATAAAAGATTCATTCCGCACAGTGAAGAAGAAAGCTGCAGAGATGATTCTGTTGCGAGGGAGAGAAACAAGTTCTTTGAAGGTAGGTTGACAACACTCATGGGACAGCCAGCGGATTTCTTATTGCCATCACCATCGATGTGCAGTTGATCAAAAGCGTACAGCGCCCCTGTTGTATGCACCAGTGCAGAGGGGAACATACTTCCTGTTGTGATTCTCACTTCTGGAAAAACTGTGTTTCAATTCCCTTTGAAAGAAACGGAGCTGAAGCAAGTTGTTGTCTGACAAATTAAAATGTGTGCAAAGACTAAAGTGTTGTTTAGTACACATTGATTCAGGGCCCTCAACAGAGTCAAGAGCTATATTTTCTCACAGAATGTGCTGTGTGGTTGGACTAGTTTGAACCTATCAACTGCGTTGTGTTGTTCTGCCATAGTAATTACTCCTGCAGCAAAGAACAGGTTCGAATTTGCATCGTAATGCGGAGACGGCATGTTTTCGCTCAGTATTACACTTTTCGAGCTCCGTGCAATATAGCGGGGAATCGGCTTGAAGGCAGCGCTGAACTCACTCTCACGAAAAATAACTCTCAATTCAGGGAGGCCTTTTCTCTCTCTGAATGCTCAGCAATTAGCATTTGATGCTAGAGGTGCTGGGGATTGTGCTTTGGCATAGTGGAGACTGTAGAGCCTGCAGAAGGAGAGGAAGAGTGATGTTAATTCCAGTGTGGGGGTGGCCAGTCGTGGGAGGACAAAGCTACTTTACATTTCCAACTAGTGAGCGATATCGGCCTTATACCTGGGTTTACTGAGGGCACTGCTGAAAGAGACTCTCCACCTCTTATCTAATTTGCACTTTATGCCAGAACTTTTCTATGTGGGTAGCCTTCAGTATTGTTAATGATGCTGCCCTTCTGCTATATACCAACAGGTCTGGAGCGTGGCAGACGTATTGAAATACAGAGAGACAGAGAGCAAGTCTCAGAGCAGCTAGGGTCCACTGAATAAAAACAAGAATTCATCTTTCAGTCTGGCGAGATGCACGGCCACGTGGCACGGCCGTCTGCTGTTCTTTCTAGAGGGTTCGAAGGTCCTTGGCATTTCTACCAGCTGCAGCCGCAGCAGACGACCACACAGGACTGCGAGTGGGCTCAAATACTGTATGTGTTCATGTTCCAGAAATAAGCATGTAAAGTATGGTACTCCTTATACTGTGTTTTGCTTCCCCCCCTTAAGACACTGCACTCTGCCATCAGTCATCTCGTTGCTCCACTGTCACACAGGCATATGTTAGCGGTGTCCTGTCATGTTGCATTTCGTGAACTTTAAGATGCCCCTGACCTGCTTTATGTCGCCCCGGGGTGAGGAGGCTGCGGGGGCGAGGGGGGGCAAGGATGATGGGTTGCATGCTGGTGCGCTGTGTCCTAGCATGAATCTCTAGAGTCAGGTTTGAGTAAATGCACATGTAACATGCAGTCATGTTAATACTTACATGTCGGCCTTTATTTATTTTATTTCTTCCTCGTCATACCCTCCTCCCATAACATGCTCTGGTTCAGTTTCCCAACTCTCACTCCAGCTGTGTGACTTAATCAGTCTGACAGACTCTGGGTGCCTGGGGAGAGTCTCTCTCTCTCCGCAGTCCCCTTTCTCCTCAAGTTTACGCTCTCCGTGACAAACTCATTCTGGCACCTCTCGAAATGCGGGCCTCTCAGTTGGATGGCCCTCTGTGGTCCCTTCACACTCACATACATGCGTATAGGCCGCCACTGAGCGCACAAGCAGCGCGGCACATGCCTCACACACATGCATGCACAGATGCACACAGGTACACGGGAGAACACATAAACACAAGCATATGCAAACGCGCACATACACAAAGGATGTGGCTAAGAAGCAGGACACACTACATCCCCAGGCTCTTACATTACAGTCTCACACCCTTCTCCCTTTTATACCCTCCTCATTCCAGTGCTTACTCACACAGCTTCCTTGCATTAAGAGATAGTAGTTCCGCTCACTGGTTTATTGTTACTGCGTGACATTCTCAATTAGATTTCATCAAAGTCTCGTGGCCTCTGACCTGTGTGAGTTCTTTTTCAGAGCTTATTCGAAAAGCAGTAAGATTGTACGACTGTGGTTCTCGCGTCAAGAAATTGGGCTAAAGTAAACTAGCCCAAGTTTACTTTAGCCCAAACAAGATGTCCCCCCCCCCCACTCCATCCCTCTGCAGGGCTGAGATGCCTCACAACTTCATCACCGTGGCATCTTCAGCCACTCCAGATCATTTAAGACTCCTACCATTGAATCAGTGGCTGGAAACAAAGACAGAGGAGGCCCCAAAATATCCAAAGACTGAAGGTCAAAAGTGAAACTGCTGTGACTGACCTCCCCAAACATCTGCTCCAACCTCTATTCCGATTCATCAGTATTTCATCAGATATGACACAACCCTTAGTCAGACTCCCACCTTTGTCCACTCTTAAATTGTTCACTTCAGAGAGGTAGTAGCTCTCAATCTTTCAGATTAAGTTTAATAACATTTACCGTGTACCCATCAGTTCAAGATGGAGGCACAGTTTAGGGGCGGTCCATTTCGACCCGCTCTGACCTGTCTTTGCGTACTCATATGTTTCCCTCATCATTCCCCTCCACATGCCTAAGCACTTTAACAACACTTGCTTGGAGGCTCTCTCTGGTCTGAGTCAATTAATGATGTGAAGGACCTACAAAGCAGAACCAGCTACACACTTTGTTTTGTCAGGCAAAAGGCATGGGACGTGGTGTTTGGGTATGCTCGGGGAATCTCTCATTATTCTCCAATTTCACCAGAGACGATGATGAGAACAAAACATTTCCTACCTCTTAAAGTGACAATTTGCCCTTTTTAACGTCTGTGTTCTGCAGGTCTGACGCCTTTTCATCCAATCTCTTTGCAGTAATTTCTGTCTTTTTCTTTTTATTTCTTGGCTGATAATTCTCACTCTATTTCCATTAAGCTTTGTTTGTTCACAGCGATCTGTTGCTGTAATTTATTACAGCTGTCAGCTTAAATGATGAGGCATGCCGACACAGCCCAGCAAATAGTCACACCCCGCCTTCCTCATTTCCTTTTATGGAGTGATGCCCTAGTTTTTTTTCTTTTCTTTTTTTTTTTTTACAGGGAGTAAGAGGGAGACATTATGTTTAAGGTGGCGACATTGGCCCCCTGGTGGCCATGCTCAGGGACCAGCTGTCCTATCAGAGAGATGCCGGCCATCACCTCCAGGGATCTCTGGGTTGAAATCTGGTTCATGTCTCAGTGGGGGAACACTAGCGCTCCTGTTCCATCATTAATTCAGCAATAACAGATTCTGAAAGTATTAAGGTCTGTTTCTTTTCTTTCCCTCCCATTGTGGTCTGTTGCAAAGTCGAACTTCCTCATTCCCTCATTTGTTCAGTGACCCTCTGTTGAATTCACTCCCTGATCCTGTTCTTTCCATACTTATGGTCAGGACCTTTGTTGCTGAAATCTCCTTGATGCATGTCACACTTCCGTTTCTCCACAAATCCGGAATTTTCACATGATGATACCCACTATAATTACATTACATTACAGTCATTTAGCAGACACTTTTATCCAAAGCGACTTACATTCAAAGCATTCAACATTGAGATACACCCAAAAAGTGCAAAAAGTAGACGAGTACATAAATATTTATCGGGAAACAGGCGAAAATCACTTCAAGTGCTTGATGCCTCTGGGCACAAAGGAGAGATCAATCAAGACATGACTCGGGTCAGTGTGTTTCAGGGTTGAGTGAGCAAACATGCTTTCATGCGCACCTCAAATGACAGGTACGGAGCAAGGCCCGACGGCACTGACGCGTCTGTGCTTCAACATTTGCGTTCCACTTGGCATTCATCTATTTAAAGTGCACACACAGTGGCACAGAAACATTACCACCAGCTAGTGTAGTGGTAGTGTAACGGCAGAATGATTCAGACAGACAGTAAAATGGGGCTTTTGAGTCTTCGGAAGGCAAATAGTCTGCTTGGCCTGCTAAACTGAGTCAAGCTTTTTGTTTTCAACCCTTTCTCTGTGTTTGACAGATGCCCAGCTATCAGCACTGTATGAGGTACATGTCATTTCCCTCACAGGAGGCCTTAGAGGAAATGCGATCACAAAGGGACCCGTAATCTTCACTTTTTCATTTCCAAGCCCCAGATACTGCTTTTCGCTCTCATTTTGTTGTCTGTTTTTTTTTTCCCCTCAAGATGAAAGACACTTGTTTGGCAGCCTTCAAAGCGTCGCAGTACGGTGAAAGTCACTTGTATTTCAGAGCTGTTCATTCGCCATTTTAGATCCAATATGGAGGTGATCAAAAGACTCGGCGCAGAGGGAGAAGTTTAAAGGTGTCCACTTTGGAGTAAACAACAACGCCCCAGACTCACGCTAGGATTTCTTAAAGAACTGCCCTCCAACTAATGCCGCAAAATAAATATGTCAGTATTTTAGAGAAAAAGTACACTGAGTATTGATTAATCTATAATGGTTTCAACACAGTTCTTGGCGCTCATTCTTTCCATATCCAACCAGAATTTCCTAACGGTAATTCACTGAACCAACACATGGAATATAAAGAAAGAAATAAAGAAAAAGGATGAATGAAAGGAGAATTTCAAGCACGAGCAGTTACTAAGATCTTACAGCAGCGGAGTGACAGCAGACTCTGACTCCATGTGGAGACGACTGTTAGGGTTGCAAGAGAGCCAACATAAATTTATGAGATACCCATTTTGAATGAGGCGCTTTGAGATTGTACACCTGGGTCTGAGCAAATTACGTTTTTAAAATGGAAGCGTTTTTAATAATTCACGCTCATAACCTGGGTAAAGTTTAGGGGCCTTGCACTGAAGGTGATGAGGGAATTGGTGACACCTCTGCACATCCCACTGTGTGCTGCCCCATCTTCTTCAGTTGCCCTTCTGCATTTTTAATGGCCTGCTGTGCCAGTGTCACACAGTTTTGGGACAGAGACGTTTGACTTTCCCATCCAGATCACAGTAAAACATAAGCTAAAAGTCACACTGGGGTACTTTTAAAAATAATAATATAAACTGTCGATGTTATTCTGTGACTCTGCCAAAGAACAAACGGCAAAGTCCTTTATAACACCAGTGACTGGTGGTGTGAACCAAAGCTGTTTAGTGGAAGATAGGCAAACAATGCGAAGTAATAAAATTTGCATACAACCAAAAGCAAGGAATAATCACAGTTTGTTTGTTCGCACACATGCACAATACTCAGACAACAAAAACCCTGGCATTTAGGATTAGGGCTGCAAGACGCAGGTGTTTTTTTTTTTTAAATTTAATTTGTGACAAGGATGCTCTTTCTTTCTTTCTTTCTTTCTTTCTTTCTTTCTTTCACTGCACTTTATTTTCCCCTCAGCCCCTTTCCAAAGCACTGGATAGCGTTGTTTACCTTGGAAGGCACTCTGTTGTCATTACAATTAGCTCTCGGCTATTAGATAGCATTGCCTTTCAGTGGGGAGAAAATCCTTTAATCATTCTGGATAAAACGAGTGCAGGTTTTTTTTTACCGAAAAAAAACAACCCTACTTTACTGTTGGCAAACAGCCCTCTGAGCCATCAACAGTTTGTTTTTTATAATAGTTATCTCTTTGTTTTCATGTGTGCTTGTACTGAATATTCAGTCCAAATCTGTTTTAGTTGAAATTGTTCTACATATGAAGACAAGACATGATCAAACAGAGATTTTATATGTCGTAGACCGAGTGGCTGCAGAGATAAGTGCTTTCAGGGAGACTTCAAATCTCGGCGATAACACTGCTACCATTTTCCCCAAAATGCCTCATGGTTATCCGTGATGAAATGGGACCTAAATTGCATCTGAGCACTGAGCCTCTCTAAACTATATATACCTGTGATGATGATGACACTGCAGGGTAACCAGGGTGCTGGCAATTTATGCTCCATTTTACAGGAACTATCCACTGCTCCTACTTCCTGCTCTTAAAAGAAGATGAGTTGACCATGGTGGACCTGCCTATCCACCATGTCCATCTCGCCTCACGTTAGTTCTATACAGGGCACCGTCCGTCCATTCATCCATCATTACATGGACCTTTCTCTAGTAACATTATCGCTTTAGATAAGGTTTCAATAAACTGCGCATGGCTTTTAGGGCTCTCTCTTACGCCACTCTAATCCAATCTCTGCTGTGGAGTCTGTTCATCATCGTGCACCGCAGGCATTTTCTGTGTCCCTGTGCTCCTTGGTGCACAGGAAGTAATGGATGGCCTTGCCCTTGGTTCACCCAAGGCCTTTTGCTTCATCTTCACCTGTTTGTCTTCAGGTTGTCTCAAATGAGTCTGCACTGTGGTATTTTGATTTGATTAAATCAGGTTTAAAAGGTTAGAGTCTGAAGGAGGCAAAGGGGGTTGCCCTGCCCAGGCCTGTGGGCCAGTTCTCTGCCATTTAGCATTGGGCAATGGCCAAAGGAAAGTGGGAAAGTGGAATGACTTCAGTGCTCCTTTGTGATTTGCTCTAATGTGCCCAAGGGATTGAGCAATGACCACTGTGAATTCCCCCAGGACACCAGCCAGATTGAAACTCCTGCCAGCAGATTTGAAAGGATAGCAAATCATTTAAACTCCCCAATGTGCATTAGCATTTTTTTAATGCCCAGGCTAGCCTCCGCCATATTAAACTGCACTCGATGAAACAAAATAAAAATCAGAGAGTGTGACAAGAGCTCTTCAACCTCCATATCGGCAAAGTGAATATTGGAGTGGTCACTAAAATATTAATTCTACTAATTCACTTTGTTTACTCTATCCGGTTTCCAACGTTCCAACCATTTCAAACACTGAAGGTGCCCAGCTGATAAAAACAGGACTTATGACTAAAGAGGTGCATCGAAAGGTGCCATGCAGCAGAGGTACTGCAATATAACTAGGATCTAATCCAGCTTGTGACTCCACATTATTATTGCATATAAATATAGGTCTTGTATTAAAGTGGGCATAGTAAATCCCACCAGCACCATATTAAAGTAACATCTAAAGCCAAGGCTTACAATCAATACAACTATTTTCTTATATCAGGATAAATTAGGAGATCAATGCAAACCTTTACTTATAGCACATTATAGAACATAGCACTACAGTACAGCCCCTAGTTCTGACATACTTTATGGTTTCTCATCTATATCTCATTATTGTGCTCTAGCAGAGTGTGCTTTGGTAATGCAAAAGAGCGAATGGAGTGTGTGTGCATGTGCGTTTGCGTGTCCGTGTGTGTGTCCGTGTGTGTGTGTGTGTGTGTGTGTGTGTGTGTGAGTGTGTGTGTGTGTCTGTGTGTGTGTGCATATATCTGCATACCTTTCAGTGGATGTCTTCCTGTATGACCAGTTGAGAAATGTTCTATCAACATGCAAACTAAGCTGCCTGTGTTACAGGTTTCCTCACACTGGCATCAAATGCTCCTGCATTTCCTTCAATTTCCGTCAACAAATGTACAAACAGGACTGAAGGAAAATGGCACAGTGCCAACAGTTGCAGGAAAGAAAGAGTTGTTTGTGGGGGAGGGATGGTATGCAGGGCAGTTTCTGGCCTCTTTGTAAACACTGCAATCCCACTAGTGAATGACCCTTTTTTCCCAATTGCTTAATTGTCTTAGTAAGACAGACAGGTGGCTCAAAGCCTCATTTGGCATCTGGTGAAAAAAAAAAAATCACATGTACACAGGGCATGAGAGTGTTGGGGGAGGGTGGTGGCAATAGATGTTTTTCATTCATAGATCTGCGCGTCCCTCTTTGGCAGATTTCAAAAGTTTTGGGCTTACATCAAGAGTAAGTTTGTGCTTTTATTGTGTTTGATGTGCTTTCCTGAATAAAACATCCTTTTGTATCCGTGCCAAACCACATAGCCTTTGAAAAAAGCTGTGCCTCTCGCCACTGGTGACTGGTACCACAGAGAGAACTGTGTCTCTATCTGGTAATTAAAACAGAATGTACAGAACACTTCCATTTAGTAGCCTTTAAACAGGACCAATCGACTAAACTCATGTTTATTCGCTCTTGCGGATGAGTCTGCCCGCCCCTTGCCCCCCGTCCGTTCCAGACAAAAGTGCATCCATTCTGAGACAGGTCAGTCCAATCGCAACCATTTATCAAAAATAGGGCGAGGATGAATAGCACTTCACAAGAACTCGAGGAGGCCCCCTAATTTTGCAGGGGCATATGCAAAACTATTGTAGGTTTTGTCCTCGGGTCTATCCAAGGGTAGATGTGGTTTTGTCTCTCTTTTTAAACCATTCCTATGTTTGGTTTTTATGAGGGCATGGACTGTGTGATCTGCAAAGGTGGAACTCTCAGCACATGCCGCTGTTCACACACTGTTCTGTTGCACAGCCCTGCGTCCCATGTTTCATTGCTCTGATTGATTGTAGGGCTATTCAACTACCTCCAGAGGCATTTTAGTCTGTTATCACTGATAAAGCCCTCTGGAAATCGAAAATGAAGCGAGAGGTTCCAGTCATTTATATTAGGGAATGCTAGGCTTCATCTATTTAGCACCGCTGAGCACAATTTTGACATATCTGCTGCAGTGGAAACAAACAAACGGGTAAGGGGGTAATGCCAGCGGCACATAACAACAAGACGCCACCATGGTATTTTACAACTGTTCCCAAGAGTGGACTTTGTCATACTGGAGTCCATACACTTACAACAGCCCTAAGGTTTGCTTGCAAATTAAAGTACACCACATGCTTTCTATTGCCATTTTCATTAAAAAAAAAAAAAATCACTGCAAGTATAATGGCAGGCAGAGAAGCAACCCGACTCTTCCACATGTGAAAAAAAACTTCTGCCACCACAGATTCTTCTCGTTCAGGTTAAAAAAGGAGATTTGCATTCATCCTACCATTTGAGGCTTAAAGCTGTAATTGTCATGACACTGTAGCAAAAGCACAGACAAGCATGCACTGAATGCATGTGAAGTGTGCAGTATAAAAGCCATTGTCATGAATCTTTGACATGACTCTGCTGGGACAGGAAGAAGCTTAGACAGAGATGGGAGAAATAAGTGTAGAGGAGAAAGGGGGGGGGGGGGGGGGGCTCCCGGGGGGGGTTTTGGGG